>CAVNYN010230664.1:0-35997 GCA_963692815.1 Nyctanthes arbor-tristis
GCTAGCCAGGTAGTGTTACTTGGCAAGCTAGGTAACATTTCTTGGTCAGCCAATTTAAGTCCTAGTCAAGCAACCTACTCGGCTAGCGAAGTCATTTCTACATCTTTTTAATGTTTATACTTTATAGTGTGTTTTTAATATGGTGTATATAGATGTGATGTAGAGATAGAGTGATCAAGCATCTTTAGAGGTAAATGTGATAACTCCACCTACAGTACAAAGTTTAATTTGTTGAGTATATGTTTTTACGTGCGATATGTGAATGATGCAAGTATGTCTACTCATGTGCATTAATAGATTGATATCATTACACCGTATATGATGTGTAGCACGCCAAGCATGCATACATTGAGCATGCGGATGATCAGCATATGTGAGTAACATGTCATGGTATGGTGAGTTGTGCATTGGTGATGCAGTGAATGATTTGCGTGAGGTCCACATATAATGCACCGCTTATGTAGCTGTCCAAGTAGATACGCCACTTAGGGCAGTGCACCCTCGTGAGTCTTGGGGGGCTCGGCGGCCGACTGACCAGGTATATACACTAGACGCAGTGTTGGGGACCCAGTGGCCTGCTGTTTGGGTATGTATACTGGATGCAGTGTTGGGGGCCTGACAGTGGATATGATATGGCCAGGCATTGTCTTTTGATATTTGTAAGTCTTTGGCGACGGTCAAGGCATGGTAAGTCCTTGGAAACAAGGCATGTACCCCATGTATAAATTGATAGGCCTTATTTGTGATTAGCTCACGAGGTGCTTTATACGCGGGACGCGTGCCCTGTGTGACTGGTCGGTTTGGTGTGTACGAGCATCAATTCATTTGCTAGATATCATGAGCAGGACATGCATGTTATCATGTTTACTGAGTCTTTATGACTTACGTAGTTGCTTTGTACTATAGATTTACGTGTCAACAGTGCAGACCATTGGAAGTTCAATGAGGGTTGGACTGAGATACGCTGAATCATATTGATTTTATTGGGGCAAATAATTATATTCTAATGTGCGGGATAAAATAGTAGTTTGTACTTTTCTGAAGGGGCGGGTCATCACAAAGGAGTTGAGGCAAATGGATTCAAAGTGACGAGCTCATCAATTAAGAAGCTGAGATTTATATTAAAAATGACGGGAAATTTAATTTTGGAATAAGAAGATAATTATAGAAATATTAATGTTGTTAAATATATGTAACTAATAAAATAAAATAAAGTCTATTAATCATAAAAAAATTGAACGGCAAATATCTTCAAGAGAAATATTAAAGGGTCAAGATGAGACAACGGTTTTAGCGAATGAAAAAGAGGGGGGAAAAGTAAAAATGACAACGACTCTGCTTTTTTGTATGCATGTGTGTATATATATATATATATATATATGAGATAGAAATTAAAAAAAATGATTAATTTTACCAAAAAATTTCATACCAAAAAAAAAAGAAAAAAGAAGAAGAAAGAAGGAAGAGTTGACGGCAAAATGGCACTACTACATAATAGCATAATAGGCGTCGGTTGTATTGATTAATAGGCGTCAGTTAGTTGTTTCGCAGAAACTGACGCCTAAAGTTAATTTTAAAAAATAATAATAATAAAAAAAGAAACAATAGGTGTTGGTTGTAGTGGTACAACCGATGCCTATTGAGATCGGAAGACGTCGGTTCAAGTAAATTTTAAAAAAAAATAAATCAGAGAACATAAACTGAAATGTTCAAAACTTCCAAAAAAGCCCAAAATTTTGGATTAAATATCCAAAAAATAACATAAAAAAATGAAAGAGCAATGAAAATTACAAAAATTTCACGGAAGAAGCAAAATATATCTAGAAATCTTAAAGCATAAATTAATTTGGACATCAACTTATGAGTTTTAAGAAGAAAAAGTACAAAAGAAACTGAAGTCACATACAATTCCTTCAATTTTTTCAAGTTCTATCAAATCTCTGACAGATCAAGAAGCACTACTTACCTTCAAATCCGGAATAACCTCAAACTCTTATGATATCTTGGCTGTTAACTGGTCAACTTATGCCTTGGTTTACAATTGGATTAGTGTTTCTTGCAGCAGATATCAGCAGAGAGTTATAGCCTTAAATGTTTTTGGGTTCAACTTTGGAGGAGTCATTGCTCCAAATCTTGGAAATTTAACATTTCTAAGATCTTAAGACATCAACTCCACCAATTTCGCAGGGATAATACCAACTGAGCTTGCTAATTTGCGTCGGTTGGAAGAGATTTATGTGGGATTTAACAGCTTCATCAGAGAGGTGCCTCCATGGTTTGAAACCGTAACAAAACTTCGTCATATTCTTCTGAAAAACAATAGTTTCTCCTTCCAGCATCTTTATGCAACAACCCAAAGGTACAAGTACTTAACATGAGGAATAATTTTGTTTGAAATAGGGAACCAATTATCAGAAATGAGAGAGAGAGTGTGGGTGTGTGTGTACCAAGACAAAAGGTCAACAGAAAAGTAGGGGGTTTGCGTATTTAAGCAGAATTAGCAGAGGCAGCGTGTGGAGGAGTGCGTTCGAAAAGCGATATGGTCAAAGGAAAAAAGGAAATGGCAGACCATGGGCCCATGGCATAAGAAAAAACAAGCTCTCTAATATTAACATATAATATATATGTTATATCAAAAAGGCTTATAGTCAAAGGAAAAAAGGCACTAGCAGACCATGGGTGTTACGACCCGAATTTTCTTAAATTATTTTTTACTACATGCTCAGTCAAAGTCAAAATTATTGGGTCAAAGACCAAGCCATAAAGGTGCCAAAAAGGATAAGATAATTGTTGGAGGGTTGTATTAAAATTTTTAGAATTTTTAGACCAACTTATAAGACTTAAAAGAGTTGGGGGCCTTGTGTGCAAATTTCCCTATTTAAGCCAAGATTCTTGCATTTTGGTCAAAGAACACACAAAACACACAAAACACACACTATTTTCATGACTTTCAGCAGTGAGCAGAAAAATTGGAAGAAAATGGAAAGGAAATAAAGGGAAAAGGAAAGGAATTCGTGGGTTTGCACTTAGTTGACCTTGTCTAGTGTATGAGCTCTTGTTTTTCTTTCACAAATTAAAGAGGTAACTCAAGTGGCGATTTTTTTAGGTTTATGTATTTGGTATTAAATATTAATTTTATAGCTTATTTTTATATATTGAGACTTGATAAATTGTTCTATATATCATATAAAGGATGAGTTCTAAGTTAACAACTTCAATTGTAAATTATTATGAAATTGCCATGAACTCTAGAATATGAAATTTGGAGATTTTTGGATTGTAGTTGGTGAATGTGATTTATGGTGAAATGTTGATGAAAAATGAGAAAATAATGAGTTGGAAATTTTATCTAGTGGATTTCTTTTTAAATATGCATGGATGTTGAAGTTGGAGATTATGGTGTAATATGTTTGAGAAATGATGTAAGAATAAAAGATATATTTAACAATGGGTAGTAGTGGGATGCTAAAAATAAGTTGGAAATGATTATCTGGGAATGTTAGTGTTATGACACTTTCTAAAGAATTATGGTGGTACTTTAAGTAAATAGACATTCTCATTGTTTCTTGTGGTGACGAGGAGATTGAGAAAGCCTATCAGCCATGCTAGATTGTAGCTATAATTCTGTGAGTGGAAACAATGATTTTTTCCAAGTTTTGCATGATTTAACTATTATAGTATTTCATGAAATATTTCATTATTTCTATAGATTTTCAATTTTAGGAAAATTATGCCATTATAATTATCATGCTATGTGAATGATTTACATTATGAGAATAAAGATTTGATAAAAGAATTTATATTATTATGTTATGAAATATTTGTGAAAGAATATTATAAAAATTATTTTCAAAACCACCAAAGTACATGTGTGATCATTACCCGCTCTGCATCGTGTGATTCGTTCCACGGTGTATTAACCAGTTCAGTGATTACCCACTCTGCATTGTGTGATTTGTTCCACTGTGTATGACTTGTTATATATAGGTCTTTGGGACCCATTGTCATACACACATATGCTTTGGGCCGTGTATGGTGGTGTTTGCCTTTGGGGCTTGCTCTGAGCGTATATGACCAGTTATTAGTTATTTAGTTATCAGTATCACTTAATTCTAAGTATTATGCTTTGTACATCGAGATTATTGCTTAGCGGTACTTTTTGTGCTAATTTTCCAGTTATAAGAAATTATCTAAGTTTCAACTTTTATGACTCAGTTTACAATATATTGATAAATTATATGATTCAGTTCAAGTTCTCAGATTCTATTCATAGTATTCTCAACATTTTCATAATTCAATATTTCATTTGTAAGTTTACTTGATGGTTTCCAATGAATTCAGTTATATTTATGTATTACACAATTAAGCAGCATTTTCATAAATAAAATAATACGGAAAGCTATATATGTAATTGCGAATTTATCCACTTACTGAGTTACAAGCTCATATATTTTCTAACATTTTCTTATCAGGAGGTGACCGAGCTTGAGTAGAGTGAGATTTGCCTGCACTATCAGAATTTGCTACCATGTTCAGAATAGTACGGCATGGTGCATTTTTTCATCTCATGAAACATTGACATATTTCATATCTTCATTCTCATGCTAGTTAGAAACATTGAGTATTGCATATGTTTTAAAATTGATTTTGATGTTAGGCTAAGTGCAAAACTATTTTCCATTCTTTTGGAGTTTTATTGGATGGATGGCGTTGGGAATTATTATGTATGGATTTGGTTGTGGATTTTTGAGTTTATCACAGGTTGGATAAGTCTATTTTACAAGGAAGACTCTATCAAAATTTTTATAAAATCATTTTAATCCAAAAGTCTGTACAGTTTCAAGAAAAGTCTTAGTTTGCCTTGGCGGTGGTCCAGGTCAAACTGGTATTCATCGTCGGCGCATGCCACGTTTCAGGCCTAGCAGGATGGACTGAGATGGGGCGTGTCAATGGGCCCCACAGAAGATTACAAAATCAGATCATGTTCACGCAAACAATGGGAATAAAGACCCATTAACCCTAAAGGAATCGACGTCTCTTTATCATAATATATAGGTAAGGAACCGACGCCTCTTTATCATAATAGGCGTCAGTTACCAGCTGGCGACCAACACCTATAGTTAAATCCACTTTGAGCATCAGTTCTTAAAGAAGAACCAACGCGTATAGTACTATCATTATTTTTAAAATTGTCACCGCGTATTGTTTACGTATGGTTTTTCCCAAAAACCGACGTGTATGTCCATTTTTTTATCCAATTCTGTAATAGTGTGGATTCGAAGTGATTGGCTCAATTACGGAGCCGTGATATATAATAAAAATGGACGGGAAATTTAATTTTGGAATAAGAAGATAATTATACTAAAGTTGTTAAATGTATGTAATTAATAAAATTAAACAAAGTCTATTAATTATGAAAAAAATCAAATGATAAAGAATTTTCAAGAGAAATATTAAATTGTCAAAATGATATGTCAGTTTTAGCAAGTGAAAAAAAGAGAAAAGTAAAAATAACGACGACTCTACTTTTATGTATATATAAATTAGGATAGAAAGTAAGCATAGTAATTAATTTTATCAAAAAATTCCATACCGAAAAAAAGAAAGAAAGAGGAGTTGACGACAAATGAAAGTGATCGACTCAATTATGAAGCCTAGATTTATGGTAGAAATGGACGAGAAATTTAATTTTGGAATAAGAAGGTAATTATGAAAAGATTAATGTTGTTAAATATATATAGTTAATACTCCCTTCATCCCAAAAGGATATTTCTCATTTCCTTTTTTATCCGTCTCAAATTATATTCCCCTTTGTTAAGTTAATTTTTTAATTTTCTAATATACCCTCATTTATTGTGTATAGTAATTAGCAACAAAGAACAACTAAAGTGAAATATTAAATAAAACAAATGGTATATTAGGATATATGTTGTTAAATTATACATTTTCAATAATATTAAATGATATTTTCTTAGTATATGTGAAAAATGAAAGGGGAATATATTTGTGGGATGAAGGGATTAAAATAAAACAAAGTTTATTAAATATTATGAAAAAATCAAAATACAGAGATTTTCAAGAGAAATATTAAATGGTCAAAATAAGATGTCAGTTTTAACAAGTGAAAAAGAGTGAAAAAAGTAAAAATTTTAATGGTTCTACTTTGATGTATGTATATATAGATTAGTAGATTTTAGTTAGCACTTAAGTGGGCCTTTTAGTGTTAGACATTATTTCATCATATATATTTTCATTATTTGAAACTCCCGCCTCCATCTCGTGTTACTCATATTTTCGTTGTTTGAAACTCTCCTCCATCTCGTTTTTCTCGCCTTCATTGCAGCCAAGTTTTACTCCCCTATTTTTTTCCCAATTACCAATTAAAGACCAGCCATGAATATCCCCCAATTTCCTCTACCATTTTCAGCAATAACAACGGCTAATTCCCATTGGAAATCAACCATGGAATCTCACATTTCCTTCTTCATTCACAGCCCTTAGTTCCATCAGTTTTCTCCCTAAATTCAACCCAAAAATTATTCCCTGCTAGCAAGAGAATCCCAGCTAATCAAATCATCAATTTAGGTTCCATAATTTATTACCCCCATTCTCTCATAAATCAACCGTAGAGCGTCACTTTTCCATCTCTGTCTCCAGCTTAGCTCTTAGGCAACAACCACCTTTCTCAGATTTTCTTCCACCTTCCTCCCTTCTGAACAACAATCAGCCAATCCATCCCATGATCGTCTCCATCTCCAAGCTAAGAATCATCCATAGAACTCCATCATTTCTTCCTCCACAGTAGCATAAATCCCTTTTAACTTCACCTACTTCCTTTAGTGAACCCTCAGCAACACCAATATAAAGCCAATACTCCATCAAACAACCTCACACTCAACCGGTTCTTACACAAGCCCGATAATCCATATATATATATATATATAAGTCAACAGTTTGTTTGGCACAATTATTCAATTGCCTGGCACAATTGACAAAATTATTCCCGTCTAAAAAATGTATGGCACCAGAGCTTAATTTGCCAAATTCTACTTTTGGGCTTTTGGGCTTTAATTCAATTTTAGGGCTTTATTACATTCTTTGTTGATCCAGAATGCTAACCCTTCCTTCATTTAATCCAATTCCACCATCTATTCCTTTTTACAGGTGTTTTTATGTTGAGAAATAAACCAAGAATATTACTTATTATTGATGGTGTGTCTATTTGACATGGTACAAATATTTTCCATGACTTATATAGGTTGGGAGGATACATGCAACAATGAATGAGATCTTATTAGCACTTTTGAAGATCAGAAACATGAGCACAACCTGTGCGCAATGAAATAATTTTCAATACAGAAAGGTGACACTAATTTTACGTTGTCTTAATTTGTTTTATTTTTTTGTAATTATAATATAAGTCTATGACTTTGTGGATATATTGCAAGGACGTTGCCTTAGACTGTTGCAAGGAATTCTCAGAAATGGACAAACTGTAAATGCCGTCATTGAGATTAGCTTAATTGATTGATAGATGACATAGGCTGGTCTTGAAAAATACCTCTTTTATTGATATGGTACCTTAATCAATAGAAGAGATATTTTTCAAAACCCTATCAATAAAAAAAGTATTTTTGACAGGCTATTACATTAATTATGGTGATAGAAAAATTGATTAGTAAATCTTCATTTTGACCATGATTTAGATTGCAAATTGCAAGGAGTTGCATCATCGGAGTTTAAAAGGGATGAATACTATGATTTATTAAAATTTGTTTTCCATTTTTCTTTTTTTTCCTATCACTACAGAGATTTATCAATGAGGTGTACTTTTAATTGCTTTTCCTATTTGTAAATACTAATAACCCATCTTTGCTAATTATTCACATCAATTGTCTTTAATTTATTTGCATTTTGTTTGTCAGAGGACTATATCCAGTAGCTTCATGCATGGAATACTTTACAATATATATTTTTACTTCATCTCACATTTGAAGTATAATAACACTATGTTTTATCAATAGTGAGATGCACAGGTGAAAAATCTAGTACACTTATACAAGCAAAGAAAATCTAGTAGCCTTCCAAGTTCCAACCATGAACCATCCTCTGTCTTGCCCAAGAATACCAGGGAGCCCGTAAAAACAAACTCAATCTGGTTCGAAGTGCTCGGTAGAATCTTTCTTCCCTGTACTACACCTGTCACATGCAATATGTAATACATAGTTTTACACACACAAAAAGGCTGCATAATCCAATTCCATCTACACCATAATGGCCCCCCAATCTCTCTTGCAGAATCTTACTACAAAACACAAAGAGTAATGAAAAGTAAGCTGAAACCCATCCTTGCTGATGATTAATGGAATTGTTGGCCGGATATGTTGGAAGCGTTTGGTGAACCGAATAAAGAACACTTTCCAATATATGATAGAAACTTCAAGAGAAGAATATTGTTCTCTTTAAAACTCACAAATTTCTCTACTCAAATGTAATTTTAGTCTCCGATACTCTGATGCTCAAAGTACAATAGACAATCTCCTTTTTATACTACTAAATCAAAATACATCAATTTAGTACGTCAATTAATAAACTAGTAATATACTTCAATAAACCACTTATTCAATGAAACATAAATAAACATGAAACTACTCTTCACCCGTGATGAATTCTAAATGCATGTAATTTATTCATTAAACTAAGATTTATAATCTAGATTAATATTCTAACATTCCCCCTTAATCTAGACTCGAGTAACGCCAAGTTTCTCCTTCATCTTGATAAAAGTTTCAGCCTTCAATGCCTTTGTGAAGATATCTGCAATTTGATCATGTGTCTTGCAGTGCTTGACAACAACTTCGCCTTCTTTAATCAAGTCCCGAATGTAGTGGTACTTAATCCTAATATGCTTACTCCTTCCATGAAAAACTGGATTTTTACTAAGTGCAATGGCTGAGTTATTATCACAATATAATAGTGTCTCCTTCTCTTGAGAACATTTTAAATCTTTCAATATCCACCTTAGCCAAAGAGCTTGACAACTAGCTGCACATAAAGCAATATACTCTGCTACTGTAGAAGAGAGAGCAACAACATATTGTTTTCTCGAAGACCAAGAAACTGCACCTGAACCAATATTGAAACATACCCTGATGTGCTTTTGTGATTATCTGCATCACCTCCCCAGTCACTATCACTGTAACCAATCAAGATTGATTCTTGGGATTTTTTGTGACAACATAACGAATAATTCTTTTACCTGTTTCCCAATGACTTTTCTTTGGAGAAGTCATAAATCTGCTTAACATGCTAACATCAAACATTAAATCTGGTCTTGTTGTAGTTAAGTACATTAGGCTTCCCACAAGACTTTGATAGAAACTAGCATCAACTTCTTCACCTCCATCATCTTTGCTTAACTTCAAATTTACCTCCATAGGTTTAGTACAGCGGATAGCAGTATCCATTCTGAATTTCTTCAAGAAATCATTTGTATATTTTTGCTAAGAAATCATGATTCCTTCATTTGTCTATTTTACCTCAATTCCCAAAAAATAATGTAGAAGTCCCAAATCTGTCATCTCAAACTCTTCCATCATTGATTTTTTAAAATCCACACCCATTTTCTCATTATTGCTTGTAAAACTAAGATCATCAAAATATAAGCAAATAATAAGAAAATTACCTCTTCCATCATCTTTGCTATAGAGTGCATGCTCATATAGACATCTACTAAATCCATTCTTCAAAAAGAAACTGTCAATCCGACTGTACCAAGCTCTTGGAGCTTGTTTTAATCCATACAGTGTTTTTTTCAAGCGATACACCTTTTGATCTTCTCCTTTCTTTTTGTAACCATGAGGCTGTTCAACATACACTTCTTCTTCTAGGAAGCTATTCAGGAAAGCTGATTTCACATCCATTTGATGTACCTTCCAACCTTTCTGAGCTGCCACTGATAAAAGTAAATGAACTATTTCGAGTCGAGTTACAGGAGCAAATATTTCTTCATAATCAATACTAAACTTTTGTTTGTAACCCTTAACAAGAAGTCTGGCTTTGTTTTTGTCTATTTTACCATTTGAATCCAGCTTTGTTTTGTAGACCCATTTCACCCCGAGCACTGTTTTATCTTTTGGAAGTTTAGTCAACTCCCATGTCTTGTTTCTTTCAATTGCATCAATCTCTTGATCCATAGCAATCCTCCATTTCTCTTTCTTGGATGCTTCTTCAAAACTTATAGGATCTGCATCCACAAGTAATGCAAAGTCTTTAACATATTCAGATGATGGATACCTTGTAGATGGTTGATACGGTCGAGTTGATTTCCTTTGTGATGGAAAAAATGACTCTTCATTCCGTGATGGTGAATTCGAAGTTGGGGACAACAGTTCAGAATCTTCTCCAATATCTTCTGGTTCATCTGCTACCACTTCTTCACCGTCTTTAATATTGATAGAAACTGATTTTTGTTTTTGATCATCAATACTCCACTTCCAGGACTCTTCTTCATTAAAATGTACATCTCTGCTTATGATTATCTTCTTGGAATTAGGATTGTACAAGCGATATGCTTTTGAATTTTCACTGTATCCTACCATGATACATTTTTCTGATTTATCATTAAGCTTACCTCTCTTTTCATCTGGAACATGAGAGTAAGCTATACTCCCAAACACTCTTAAGTGGTTAACACATGGCTTTATCCCGCTCCACGCTTCTTGAGGAGTCATACCATGAACACTTTTAGTTGCAGCTCGGTTTAGAAGATAAACAGCACAAGTCACGGCATCACCCCAAAATTCATTAGGTATTCCCTTAGCTTTCAACATACTTCTTGCTAGCTCCATGATGGTTCTATTTTTCCGCTCGGCTACTCCATTTTGCTGGGAAGTGTATCGAACAGTTTGTTAATGTCGAATTCCATTATGTTTCAAAAAACTTTCCAAAACAACAAATTGACCACCACGATCAGAACGTAAAGTTTTTACTGTACAGCCACTCTGATTTTCAACAAAATCTTTGAAGTTTTTGAAGCACTCATAAACTCCATTTTTTTCTTTAAGCAAATAAATCCATATCTTTCTACTGTAATCGTCAATGAATGTCAGAAAATAACAATTACCTCCAATTGTTGATGTACGCATAGGTCCACATAAATCAGTATGGAATAACTCAAGTGGCTTTGAGGCTCTCCATGCTTTGCCAATAGGAAATTGGTTGCGATGATGTTTCCCAAGAATACATGCTTCACACGTTTGATGATCCTTGTGACTAATGTTTGCCATTCCTGTCACCATATGATTTTTGCACATATGAGGCAATGAGTTAAAACTCAAATGTCTAAATCGAAAATGCCATAGCCAAAAGACATCATTTACCAAAGTGTTGAAACAAGAACTTTGACTATATGGAAAATTCAATGGAAACGTCTTGTTTGGGGTCATTTTCACTCTTGTCATAAACAAACCATCCCTGCCTTTGATCTCGCATGCATCATTTTTGAAAATAACATCATACCCCTTCTAAAGAAGCTGTCCAACACTCAGTAGATTGTGTTTGAGGCTTGGAACATAGAATACGTTGGTGATTCGTTTGACACCTTTCCTTGTTTGAACAAGAATATCACCCTTTCCTTTCACTTGAAGTCTCTTGTCATCACCAATCTTGACTTCACTTTGGAGAGAATCATCCAAGATTACGAAAATATCTTTGTTGCTAGTCATATGATTACTGCAACCACTATCAAGATACCAAACATTTTTAACAAAAACTTCTCGTGTTTTACAAGCCATAAAAAGTATACTTTCATCCTTGTTTTGCTCCTCGTGCATGAAATTGGATGTGTTAATATCACTGTCATTTTTCTTCGGCATGCAGTACGCTTTGGTATGGCCAAAACATCCACAATTATAGCATTGAACATGAGAAAAATCAGCATGTCCTCTGCCTTGACTTCTTCCTCTACTTCTACCTCTTCCTCGGCTTTGAAAAGAACTTGATTCTTCTTTGCTTTCGTTGTTGTTGTAATTGTTTCGAGGCTCAAAATTTCTACCATTTCCACGTCTACCTCTTCCTCTTTCTTGATAACTTTGCTTAAAATAAGCTTGAGATTGAAAAGCTTGTTCTGAAGAAGAACTATCAAATTGCTTCAATCTAAGCTCATGAGATTGGAGATATCCCATCAAATTATTCATAGATAATATGACCAAATCTTTTGTTTCTTCAATAGCAACAACAATATGCTCAAATTTTCTAGTCATGCTCCTAAGAATCTTCTCCACTACTCTCTGATCGGATATTTGTTTTCCATTTACTTTCAATTGATTAACAATTGAAAGAACACGATTAAAATATTCCTCCACCGACTTAGAATCTTTCATTTGAAGTGTATCAAATTCAGATCTCATAGTCTGCAGCCGTACCATTTTGACTTTATCTTCTCCTTGGTAAGTTGAATGTAGAATAGCCCAAGCTGCCTTTGCTGAAATTACTTGATAAATAAAAAATAAAGCCTTCTTGTCCTTCTTGCGATTCTCCTTTAACTCATTAATTTGTTGTTGAGTAAGAGCATCTTGGTCTTGTAGTTCAACAAAACCATTCTCTACAATATCCCATAAATCTTGAGAACCATACAAGACTTTCATTTGTTGACTCCATCGACTATAATTCTTCCCATCAAATCGAGGAAGTTGAGGTTGCAGCATACTGTTGTTGGATGCCATATTACAACGAAGTTCTGATACTAATTTGTTGGAAGCGTTTGGTGAACCGAATAAAGAACACTTATCAATATATGATAGAAACTTCAAGAGAAGAATATTGTTCTCTTTAAGACTCACAAATTTCTCAACTCAAATGTAATTTTATTCTCCGATACTCTGATGCTCAAAGTACAATAGACAATCTCCTTTTTATACTACTAAATCAAAATACATCAATTTAATACGTCAATTAATAAACTAGTAACATACTTCAATAAACCACTTATTCAATGAAACTTAAATAAACATGAAACTACTCTTCACCCGTGATGAATTCTAAATGTATGTAACTTATTCATTAAACCAAGATTTATTAGTCTAGATTAATATTCTAACAGGATAGTTCTTCTTCCTTCCCGACTGGCTATGTCACTGGTATCCCTAATCCCTCGTGCTCTTTCTCTTTGATTATGTCTGTCTGTCTTTCCAGCTTAGGAGATGTCTTCTCCTTTTTATTAAAAGGGAAATTTTCCTTTTGAATCATAACCTTTTATCGTATTCTTATTGTAGTCTAAAACATTTGCATTTTAATTATTTTAATTCAAAGGTTTGTATTTAGTTTATTTCCGATGTAAAACTATTTCCAACCCCATTTTAGCGACTTTCTGGTGTACATTAAATTACTTGATTATGTGTTAATTTTTTATATGAATTGGTAGCTGTGAGTAGTGTGTACTGAGTGATTTCAGATAATATATTTGCAGACAGAGGGATTTAACAGAGGCGAGATGACAGGTGGTAGTGGCTAATAGGTAGAAATATTATTATTTTAAAATATTGAATTTAAGTTAAATGTTTACGCATTTTATGTTTCGCAAGGATAATTTTTTTTAACGCTTGCGTTATTGAATTGATTAAAGTAATCAGAATAAAACGTTTGCACGTAAATTTTCCGCATAATTTTCTATGTTATTTTAATGGATAATTTGCGTAAATGGACCCCATCATTTAGTGTCAGTGTAGAAATGAACCATATAGTTATTAACTTGGCAATTTCAATATTAATGTATTAATGTTCCTTGCAAAAAAGACATTAAGGCTCAAATTTGTCAACTTCGTTATTGAAGTATTGAAGTGATATTTTTACCCTTAATCTCAATTAAAAACATAAAGACAAAGATTTATATTTCTTGTAGGATTCGGATGAGAGGTGGCCGGTAGGAAACTTCTTATTGTTGGTTGGTATATTATGATGGTCTTTATACTGGTCCTCACTTTCTAAAAAATATTTTAATTAACTTGAAAATTAAAAATGTCCAATTTGTTTTTGTGATAGTGGGGAGGTAATACTATGATGATAGTTGATTTGGGTAGATAAAAATATAAATTTTTGTCTTTATATTTTTCTACAACCTCTTTCACCTTCAAAAGGAGAGGATTATTATCAGAAGCTATCAGAGCTTCTCTAAACTCTGTCATAGATTGTAAGATCGGAGAATTCCCACCTTCTTTATCAGAGGTAGATAAAATTGTATTAAAATCTCCACATATGACCCAAGGAAAATTCTGAATAAATTTATACACAATAACTATATTCAATACAAAAAGGAAATTCAATATAAAGAATGAGTTAATTTCACATATGGTTCCCTTCTTTGTAATTTTTATCAGTTGGGTTTCTAATTTTTTTTAGTACCATATGTCCCCAACCTTTCATAATTTCACTCATAAGGTCCTTTACAACATTTTTTCCCTTGCTTGTTAGATAAAAACATTAAAAAAATCTTAAAAATAGTAAAAATAATAAAAAATATAAAAAGAAATTAAATTTTTTTCCACCTATCTAACTACCTATCCATTCTTTCCATATCTTCAACTTGATCGGAAATAACAAATACCTACAGTATTTTATTTTTGAGGAGGAGCAAGCAACAAAATGTAGATCTCCTTTTTTTTGGGCCTGAAATAACTACTTGAATTTGTCATTTACGATTGAAATGGGAGTGGGGTAGGTAAATAAATAGGTAGGGTGGAAAAAATATTTTCTTTTTCCATTTTTTATTATTTTGTATTTTTAATTCTTTTTGCTTTTATTTAGAAATAAAGTTTATTAAAGAAAAAATAGCAATGGGTATAAATGTCAATTATATAGGATTGGAAGCCTTATGTGTGGATTTATAAAAGATAGGGGACCTGTTAAAAAAAGAATGGAGACCCAACTGATATAATAACCAAAAATTGGGGGACCATATGTGAAATTTACCCTATAAAGAACTAAGACATTAATAAAATGAGCTAATTATAACCAATAATACATGAATTAGCATGCAACACTTTTTATTTCCTTTTCTTCTTAGTGCTAAATCAATAGTTTAAAAAAAAGAAAATGAACTCTTTCCCGTTAAACTATCACTATCATTGAAGTTGAAAGGAAATATATGGTTGTAGCAAAAGAAAAGAAAAAGCAAAGCAATTGTGCTTGACATGAATCATTGAATATATTGTTTTGGCATGATTGCCATAACTAATTAGAGCTAATAGTTAACTATTTAAACAAATTCATGTTTCTAACTAAACATATCCTGGCAAAAATAGTGCAAATCCAATATTTACTACTCCTACTCCAAAGAAGCTATTGTTACATTGGTTTTATTATAAGAAAGTCATGGTATCTCAATCTTGTAACAAATGTGTTTCCTCATAACTAATATAAGTTAGAAGACTATAGCAATTGTTAAACATGGAGGAGAAAAGTAATTGTTATATGAGAAACGGAAAAGTGAGATGGCCAAAAAGAACCAAATAATAATAAATAAATAAATAAATAATAAAAATAAATGCATTTTTATGTGAAGCAAGAGAGAAGGAAAAAAACACAATCTAGATACAATGAAAATGCATTAAAATGCATTTTATGTGAAGTAAAAGACAGAATGAGTGGAGTTGGATGGTTGAAATTTGTGCGGTACAGGTGGGCTAATCAATCAGAAATGTGGATGTGACTGGTTTGAATAAATTCAAATTTGAAAATGTGGAAGAAAGTTGGAGAAAATAATAGTTTGAAAACCAGCCTTAATCACAAAAGAAATTAAATGTCCACCTAATTCACTTCCCAAAATTTCTTCAATTCATGTTGTTACAAAAGAGAAAAAACTATATCAAGAGCCAATGCCACCATGAAATCAAGGAATAAAAATAATGGCCAAAGTACAGTAAAGGAAGAGATTTGATATCTTCAAATTCGTAATTTTGCTGGAAAAAACGCCACAATATAACAATGTGTAATCCAAAGTTTTCTGCCACTATAATATCCAGCGGGAAACTGCACAATAGCGGGCAAAAAAATTCCGACAGCGAGAGAAGTAATAGTCCGACAACTGCTTCACAGAACGGATATGGTCCGATGGACGTCGAGCTGAAAGAAACCAAATTTTAATTAATCAAAGGTAAAGGTAGAACTGATCACGCGTCTGTATTGTAGCAATTACGAATAATCCAGCCAAAAAGTAATAGGAATTAGACCTAACACGATTCCAAATAGAAAAAGACTCGAGCTCGGCGGCCCGTCGCTGGGCCAAAGCTCGGGCCAAGCCTGAAAATTGACTCGAGCCAGCCTGCCGAGCTCATTTTGCTTGTGCAGGCCTGTTCATATTTATGGGCTTAACAAAGTTCATAGACGAAAAAAAGCACGAGCTGAGCCTCAGCTTGGGCTTTTTTGGCTTGAGACAAAAAAGATTGACTCGAGATTTTAGGCTCGTAAGCTGGCTCAACTCGGCTTGTTTACATCCCTACTCAGATGACGGTTCCATGCATATGTATCTAAAATGTTGTAGATCAAGTATTTTGAATTAATTAAATGACATCCCTTTCAAAAAAAACTGTAAATAAAAGTTTCACATCTTTATCGACCGTAAAAAAAGTGTTCTTCTATATATCGCCATAAACGCAAACACACGCACGCTTGTATTCTTTTGTTATTTTTACAATTCTTCCTCATTTGTCTCTAATTTTTTACATTCTTCTTTGTTGCTTTTAAATTCTCCTCAAAATCAGTCTTTCTACCATTATTATCATTCATTATGGTCCGATTCACCACTAAAGCAGTACAGCCATATCAATTTTTTGCATCGACTACATTTATTGTTTAGATGGATTAAAAATCGCACTAAAAATTGGAGAGTCCAACCTAATTTTCTCAACTTTTCCTTTTTTTCTTTCGGAAACTGTAACGGTATAACTATCATTTCCCCACTTAATAAACATTCAACCACCCACGTATGAAGAGAGAATGTCTCCCCACCAAAAGCTCCTTGTCTCTTCCGCTACTTCAGAAAAAGTTAAGGAAAACATACCCTATAAATAATGTTCTAGTTTTCTCCTAAATCCAAACTCCATTCCTCCAATTAATTATTCATGCAGTATCCCTTCTTTTCTCCATTTGTATAGCATTTCTTTTTTTTTTTTTTTTTTTTTTGTGAGCACCCATCAAAATATTGTTAAAAAATGATGTTTGGAAGAGTTTGGATTTTGTGGGTGGTGATCTTGGTTTTATGTTGGGATTGTAGAAGAACAATGGGGCACAAGAATTTTTTGTATAAGGATCCTAAGCATCCAGTTTTGGCTAGAGTGAAAGATCTTCTAGGTAGAATGACACTTGATGAAAAGATTGGACAAATGGTCCAAATTGATAGAAGTGTTGCCAATGCCAGAGTCTTGAAGAAACACTTCATTGGGAGTGTACTAAGTGGTGGTGGAAGCTCACCGAAACCAAACGCCACCATTGCCGATTGGGTTGAAATGGTGAATGGCTTCCAGAAGGCAGCGTTGTCTACTCGTCTGGAAATTCCTATCATTTATGCAATTGATGCTGTTCATGGACATAACAATGTCTATAACGCCACGATATTTCCACATAATATCGGTCTTGGAGCTACCAGGGATCCCAAACTAGTGCGAAAGATTGGTGAAGCGACTGCTCTTGAAGTTAGAGCTACTGGAATGACTTATGCATTTGCTCCTTGCATTGCAGTTAGCAGAGATCCGAGGTGGGGCCGGTGTTATGAAAGTTATAGCGAGGACACTAAGGTTGTTCAAGAGATGACGGACATTATATTTGGTTTACAAGGTGAAACACCAGAAAAGGGTGTCCCGTACGCTGGAAAGAACAAGGTAATAGGTTCTGCAAAGCACTTTGTTGGCGATGGGGGGACGACCAAGGGCATAGACGAAAATAACACTGTGATCGATATGCATGGGTTACTTAACATTCACATGCCTCCGTTCTATGACTCAATTAATAAAGGTATCTCAACAGTTATGGTTTCTTACTCTAGTTGGAATGGTAAGAAAATGCATGCAAATCGGGATATGATTACTGGTTTTCTAAAGGGTAAACTTAAATTTAAGGGCTTTGTTATCTCAGATTGGCTAGGCATTGACAAGATTACCTCTCCACCTGATAAAAACTACACTTACTCTGTTTTAGAAAGCGTTATGGCAGGCATTGATATGGTTATGATCCCATACAACTTCACCGAGTTCATTAAAGACCTCAAGCACCTCGTCAAACACAAGTTTATTCCACAGGAACGAATTGATGATGCAGTGCAAAGAATTTTGCTAGTCAAATTCACCATGGGACTCTTTGAGAATCCCTTATCTGATCTCAGTCTTGTCAATGAAGTCGGAAGCCCAAAACACAGAAATTTGGCCAGAGAAGCTGTTAGAAAATCACTCGTTCTTCTCAAGAATGGGAAAAATGGAAACGACCCAGTACTGCCGTTGCCCAAGAAAGTGCCCAAAATTCTGGTTGCTGGCACCCATGCTGACAATCTGGGCTATCAATGTGGTGGATGGACTATAACTTGGCAGGGAGGCAGTGGAAATAACTACACAATTGGAACTACAATTCTTAGTGCAATAAATTCTACAGTGGATAAAGACACAAAAGTTTTCTTCTGTGAGAACCCCAACAAGGAGTACCTCAAATCTCAAAATTTTGACTATTCCATAGTAGTTGTTGGAGAGCCTCCTTATGCAGAGTATTTTGGAGACAGTCTAAATCTCACAATTCCCGAACCCGGACTTGATGTCATAAAAAATGTTTGTGGGGCTGTTAAGTGCATTGTGGTTATCATATCTGGTCGACCTCTTGTAATTGAACCTTATATTTCACAAATTGATGCACTTGTGGCAGCCTGGTTACCTGGTACAGAAGGTCAGGGTGTGACTGATGTTCTCTTTGGGGACTATGGTTTTACTGGAAAACTTTCTAGAACTTGGTTCAAGACAGTGGATCAGCTCCCAATGAATGTTGGGGATCCACACTATGATCCACTCTTCCCGTTTGGGTTTGGACTCACAACTAAAGCAACAGGAGTTTCTGGGTCAATGTGATCTTTATAGATCGACGGATCTTTATATACATCAAGGGGAGTCTTATTTTTCTTTGTTTAAGCTCTTTTGAGATTTTGCCTCAGAAACCGTAGAAGAGTTAACAACTTTTCAAGATTCTCAACTTCACTGATTTTCGGGTAGAATCATTCAATACTACCATATTCTATCAGTCTTTTTTGCTCACAATTTTATTACAGGTATTGATTCATAGGCTCAACACTGGTTTCAACACTTTGAGGTGGTCTTCAAAATTTGGAGGACATGATTTGTTTTATTGATTACAAATAATGCCAATAAATGCTCAAAATTTGCATCCCAATTCCCATTGCAGCAATCTTGATGGACTCACAATCTGTCTCACGAGATACAGAGAGGAACACATCACGTTGTATAAATTTATATGATCTGCATAAATACATGAAATAAGTGCAGGGAGAAGCGTTATTTCACTTAAGATTTGCTGGTAAAGGAATTGATGTAATTGAAGGCTTGATTTGAAATTCCAAAAAAAAAGGAATAACGAATAAGCTGTATTTATTTATCTGTATGGTTCAATTGATTCCCCAATTCTACATAAATTATGATATGTAAAACATGAGTCCAGATCTGCTGTCCCATTTGTATGTCTCAATAACTGTCCCACCAATAAGTTTTTGACACGTCATTTAATTTTAACACCACATTTATCCTATCTCACACGCCCCAAACAATCGCCAGATAGAAAACCGAAACGCTGACCACCACTGTATCACCCACCGGCCACCACCGACGTCGTCAACAAATCAGCCAGCACCACCTGTACTCAGTTTGTAGTCGCAACCATCGCCATTGAACCCCATTTCTTTCAGAAGTTTTTTTCTAAATTAATGAAAAGTGGAGAGAGAGAAGAAGATGAGAGGGAGACGGAGAGAATTGGTGGATGGCTGGACCATACCAAGTTTCAGGCTAGCGAAGACCGCATCGGGGAAGCATTAATGTAGAGCAACTGGAAGACCTCTTTCTTTCTTTTTTTTTTCCTTCCTTTTTTCGATCGTTAATTTACACTTTTTCCTCTAGTTACAACACATATTGACTGGGTTATAGATTCTATGGTAGCTACTTTCTATTCCGATTCCAATTGTCCTTGTCTTCCTTCAATTTTCCCTTTGATGCAATGGGTGGAAACCAATTGTTCCATAAGTAGTTACCATGTATTAAGAGTCTTCCTTCATTTTCCCCTTTGATTTCCGTGGCAGAAAATGTTTGTCAAAATATGAGAGACCGATCAATGAGACGTCGGGGTTTGGAGTGATGGTGGCCATGTGGAAATTAGAAAACACAGTGATTAAGTGGCAGAGTGAAGAATTGGAACACGATATTTCACACGTTCCCCTGTTCTGAAATTGATTACACAGATCTGGAGTGAAAGAAGGATGTGATGCCAAGGCGTGTTTAGAGCGTGCTTTGCAAAAATTAATCTGGACAAATGTTCAAGTGATGTGGCACATTTTAATTGGCGAGACAGCCAAGGGGACAGGGTTATTGGACAGCAAATTCGAGCTCGTAAAACATTTGATTATTCTCGTAGTAACTAGTAAGGATAAAATTTTAAATGTCCATTAAAATAAAGATTAATTTGTCTGAAAAACATCTGTACATAAAATAAATGTGGGGATCCTTTCCAAAAAAAGAAAAGAAAAGAAAAGAAAAACTAATGTGGGGATGTAATCTAAACATAAAAAATGAGTGAGCCACTAAAATCTTAAATAGTAAATAAATAACTAATATGATCAAAATCAACATGATTATTGAGAAATAAGCAAAAATGAATATATATACACACACGTATATATATATATATATCTCTGTGTCTGTATATATATAGTGGCAGTTTGGCTTTTTGTATATAAGCAAAAATGTGGGAAAAAGTGTGTGTGTGTGTATATATATATATTTACTTTCTTAGTCCTTGTATTTCTGTATTGTGTATTTTTGGTCCTTTATTAGGAAGTTAGAATCTAATCATCATCAGTATATAGTTGGACTCGTTTGTAACCTCCATTTTCTTGAGCTGAATAACAGAGCATACAATTTCTCTCTCTCTCTCTCTCTCTCTCTAGCTTGTAATAGAACCTAAATCTAATCCATTCTATAGGTATTTGGTTTTGGTAAGCAATCTAAAGAGCACTTCTAGCTGTATTTGTTGAGTTTCATCTCTTCCTTTTTTTTTTTTTACTGATAGAGTAAAGAGAAAGAAGGCTTCTACCGGTAATGGGGATGAGGAGGATGAAGAGCAAGCTTTAGCCTATAGATAATACCAGCAAACGCCCCATAGTTATTTTTATTTTTATTTTTAACTCAAGATATTTAACGGAAATATTTTGTTCAACATGATGATGACTCAGGCAATAATAATGAATAGTCCACGGCAAATGCAGGATTGTTGAAAGAGAATTTATGAATATGATTAGATTCAATTATATTTAAAAGGGTAATTTTCACTTAACGTCGCCAATATTTTAAGTATTAATAGAACACGTCTCAGCCTTTACTTTTCCTTCTGTGAGTTCTCAACCTTTTAAGAAATCTCCATGCAAGTCCCTGACAACGGAATACGTCAATTTCCTCTGTTAAGTTAGAGGTATTTTTTGAAAAATACAAAAAATAAATATTTTAATTTAAAAAAAAAAATGTGGGGGAGGGGGGCTCTCCACGACAGCCTTTTGGGTTGGGGTGGGGGGGGATTTTCTTTAATTTAAAAATATGTAAAGAATTTTTTTTTAAAAATTTATTTTATGTTATATAGGGATGGCAATATCGTGCTTATAGACCATTTATCAAAAAAATTATTTTGTGTTTAAGGGCGTCAAATTCGCCCTTAGAAAGTTTAAAACAAAAGCTACAAGTTACCAAATAGGGGAGAGAATGTTGTTGCGACATGTAGTAGTATCTATACGGGCGACATGTGTTGCCCCTAGAGAGCTAATAGGATGGTGATGTACCAAAGATAATCAGGGTGAACACGACGAAAGGCGAAAAGAAAGGGGTTCTTTTATAAGTTTTCTTTTTGTGTGTTTAGTGTATATTGTGATATCACTTGCTCACTTTTCTCTTTATTAAATCTTCACAAGTTAGTGGATTGTTTGTCCTGTGTCAAGGGCGCCATAGGTTTTTCTCTTTAGAGTTTCTGTGTCAACAAATCTAGTGTTTATTTTCCTGCACTAGATAACGCGTTATTGTTCACGTTTGACGGTCCAAGATATATCCTGCATTGATTACAATGTTTATATTCCTGATTCGATCTAGATATATCTTGTCTAGTTAATCAGATTAATTGCGAATTAATTTATTACTATCTGTGCTACAGTGATTTATCTGTGTTCTTTGTTGTATTGATACATGATTTACATTGAGTAATTATTAATTAGATAATTAATTAAGTTGACCTAGGTGACTCTTATTTTTCAACATATTTTCAAAATTCTTCACTCATTGCGTCTAGCTCACATATTTTTTAAATGATTTTTTCTTTAACATGTAGCATTGGAGTTTTTGACGGCTTTGAAGAGCTGACAAAGTTTAAAGCCTCGACCACACACTTTAGCTTAATTACCATGGCTAAAAATTTTAATTGTTTGTGATTGTAGCAAACATTTGGCAATTAAAGCCCTGTTGGATTTCTACTTCTATTTAACAATAGAATTAAAATGAATAGAAATATATTGATGAAAATAACTTAACCAATTCAAAATAAAAGAGGAAAATAACGAAGCGTAAGTATCACATCATTCGGGAAGCAATACACATGCATTTCAGAATGAGAAATTCATTTGGAAAGTTGTAGCTTGTAGATAAGAAGAGTAATATTATTTTCGAGAAATAATAAGAGCTGTGCTAAATATTTTTTGGTGCTCTGCTCAAACTTTCATTTTGCTATTATATTACAATGTTTTGTATTCAAGTGTGCTTCAAGATAAAATTAAGATCATTTGACATTTATTTTACAAGGAAAATCATTTTACATTTATTTTACAAGGAAAATAGACACACAACTGATGAAAACAAATCAAATACAAGCTACCATGCACTGAGATTTATTCAAGACAGAAAAGATGCTCCTCACAAGTTGACATTAGAACATTCCGAATTATGCCAATGAAGTGTAGAAGTAATCCCTAGCCTTGAAGCCGCAAGATCGAATTCAAATAGATAATTTTCCATTTGATGTGCTCCGATCACTATAGAAGTCCTCATCTCATTTCCTCCGTCTACAAATGCCAAGCATATATACTACCCCGTGCCTAACTTGCTCCATCGAGTTAACACCATATAGTTGCCAATAGTCCCAATACACGTTATCCTTCTCAAAAACGAACATGATATCAGGTACATTCCATCCCAATAACGGGTCGAGGTAGAACATGCCTTTAGTGCTATAGCATTCTGTAAAAGGTTGAACCGATGCAACCTTAGTATAGCGCCCATGGAGCTCGTTGTTGAATTGTTCAGTAAACGCCTTGTAAATTGAGCTCTCGAGGATAGTATAAGGGTTTATGGTACTCAATTTTGTTCCACCAATACCTTCGTTGTTGATAGTTAGCAAGGTTGAATTCAGAGGAACGGGATTTTGTGCAACTTCAAGGGACTTGACCCTAACGAAATACTCAGTCGAGGGTGGCACTCTCATATATGGACTTCTTGTGCTAACAGGGTTGATATACAGCTTGGTGGTCATGTATGGAAATGTCTTTGTAACATCGGCTAGTGCGGACTTGTTGTCGTATGGATAGAACAAATAAGGACCATTACCGAAGAAAAGAACACCTTTTGCCTTGGGATTAGAGGGCAAGCATAAGGCGAATTTCCGAGGGAAGCTTCCGCCAAATGCCGATGATATATGGTTCGGCAGCGCAATATGAGTCCTCCCTACTCCTGCCATTCCCTTAGCACCCTTAGCAAGGCCGTCTAGAAACCATTCTTGGGCACATGAGAAAATGAAGTTAGGAATATTTACTAATGAACCAACTTTGGATCCATCAGTAGAGTTGAGGGAGATAACATCAGTGGTTAACTCTTCATAGGCCGTAATTTTGGCGATGGTGTTTTCAGGTGTGAGAATGCAAGTATGATTATTGCATCCGGGCCTCTGTTCAGACTGGCAATCGAAACAATGCCGTGCGTTGGCCACAGAACATGGAGCTGACCCACAAGGGCCAGGCCGATATGTGGAAGACTTATAGCCTACTTCACACTGCATCCAGAGGTTCTCACCACCCAAGTCTAAGACGAAACTCTTAGACATCAAAGGAGTCCCAATGCTCAATTGAGTGACATATTGATGAGTGGAGGGATCTTTAGTAATTGGGAGGAGCAGAGCTTTGGGTTTTCGAGATGTCTGGGCTGAAGCAACAAAGAAGAGAATGAAGAGATAGAAAATGGAAATTTGTAAAGGGGCCATATAGGAAAAAATGCAGATTTGATGTGGGAAATGTAAAAGATTTGGTTTTGAGCCGATGTCTACTGATATACATGTTAATATATATGTGACTTTATATAGTTGACCATTTTACTTTCTACGCTTGTGACTTTTTAATTCCAGTATATGTGATTTTTTTAATTATGGCCTAAGGATGACTTTGTAGAAGTATAGCTAAAGGGAGTCCCTTTCGGAGAGACACTGGGTGTCTCCACCAGGATACTCTTGATTATTTTTAAAAGTTGAATTTATTGAACATGTTACATAAGAATAAGTCGTAAAATATTCGTAACACAATTTGACATATTTTGACACTTAAAATAAAATTAGAAAAATTAGTAATGCCAACACATTTTGTACCAATAGGATCCATCAATAGACTTGAGGGAGATAACGTCAGTGGCTAACTCTTCATAGGCTGTAATTTTCGCAATGGTGTTTTCGGGTGTGAGAATGCAAGTATGATTATTGCATCCGGGCCTCTGTTCGGACTGGCAATCGAAACAATAACTTGCCTTGGCCACAGAACATGAAGCCGGCCAGGCCGATATGTGGAAGATAACTTGTAGCCTACTTCACACTGCATCTAGAGGTTCTCACCACCCAAGTCCAAGACAAAGCTTTTAGACATCGGCGGAGTTCCAACGCTCAATTGAGTGACATATTGAAGAGAGGGATCTTTGGTAATTGGAGGGAGCATAGCTTTGGCATCGGAGATGTCTGCGATGTAGCAGAAAAGAAGAGAATGAAGTGACGGAAAATGAAAATTTGCAAAGAAGCCATAGGAAAAGTGCACATTATTTTGATGATCGAAATGTGGAAATTATGGTTTTGAGACAGGGTTTGCTGACATAATATATATATATATATATATATGGGGCCTCAAAAGGAGAGTTGTGGGCATAAGCTCAGGGCCGGTCTATAGATTTCGGGGGCCCTATGCAAAATTTAAATGGGAGCTTTTTTTTTAAAAAAAATTCAGATTAAACACGATTTTAACAGTTTAAACTTTGAATATTTAAATTTTATATAAATAGGTAAACAAAATAAGTAAACATTTTTTATAATATTTAAAGAAATTTTCATCTCAATAGGCTTTAATATGTGTCAATTTATAAGACATAATATGTGTCAATTTATAAGACATCTAATTATATTTTATCATTTATAAAGTACATATACATTACGAAAATATTAAGAGGGCCCTATTCTTATATAAAATTATACTACAAATTTAATATTTGGTATTTGAAATTTAATAAAAATTACAAGAATTGAAACTATTTTTAAACACAAAAAAAATGAAAATTTAAATTGGCCCCTTAAAAAAAATAAAATCAAATTTGTAGATATAAGGATTTGAACCTTTGATCTATAATTAAAGGTGGAGACTAAAATATATAACTTTACCATTAGGCTACTAAGCAATATATGATAAAATTGTATTGGATACATATTTCAAAAATACTCGACTATAAACTTTTCGACGCGTTCTAATTGGAGGCGCTAAGTGAACGCTTTGATCGGTGACCCTCAAGGCCGGCCCTAAGCTGAATGGAACAAGAGGCTGAACCTTGTTGGCAGAACACTGGAATTTATGGCCAAAGTATTTTGAAGCAGAGGAAAGGGGTTTTGACTAAGATATATAATAATGCTTTTTTGATGGTTTTGTTTTCCTTTTTTCTTCCCCCATTTTTGTTTTGGCCTTTTCCGTATTTTTCCATATTAAAAAAAAAAAAAAAGGCATGGTATGGAAATATATGCAAAATGATTGTGAGTCGACTCTCAACATGATCTCTTAACACGAATTGAAGGTTGAACATCAATTTTGTAAATGATTGTTAGTCATTTTCGATCAAATTTCTTCTTTGATCCACGCGGCCATTATAGCACAATCGAAATGTGGGAAGCTTTAAAGGACTTAAATACAAGACAAGTTTTAGTTTTTATCAAATAATTAAAACAAGTCTTTCCA
The DNA here is from genome assembly GCA_963692815.1 of Nyctanthes arbor-tristis. Taxonomy (NCBI): domain Eukaryota; kingdom Viridiplantae; phylum Streptophyta; class Magnoliopsida; order Lamiales; family Oleaceae; genus Nyctanthes; species Nyctanthes arbor-tristis. The sequence continues at coordinate 26,531 of CAVNYN010230664.1, forward strand.
AATATCGTTCTAATTAACTCATTATCCAAGTTATTTTCTTCCTAACATTTATTCCATTGCAAACTACTCATTGTGAAGTTAAGGGAACGGAATGGACGTTTAGAATTCAGAAAAGAATTTGCTGTGTACACGAGACCCTCCACCAGAACCAGTCGTGTCCTTACAATTTTTGGTGCTGAACCGTATCTTATGCTTCCCGGAACTGAGGTTTCCAAATCTCTCAAGTACATACATTCTGTTTATAAGCAATCTGCCGTCTTATGCTTCTCGATTGTTGGCTTTGTAAGTATGACGGCAGGAGAAGAACAAACTCGCTCGTTCTATGGCTTCAAAGGCTGTGTCGGTGGTAGGTGGTAGGCATTGGATTGATTGAATTCTACGTTTTCTCACTCCCTATATTGGGAAGAAGTTGAATGAATAAATGGCTTTTGTTTAATTTATATATATATATATATATATATATATATGTATATTGCACTAGGAAATGAAAACAGGCCTGTTTATATGCCACAAACTTAAGAATGCAAATACACCAGGATTTATACAGCGGGATTTATTCTTAAAAAGCAAAAGAAAACTGGGGAAGAACAAAAAGGAAAGTCCTAAGCCTTCACGGTAAAGTTGAAGCTACATGAAATGCGCATCCCGTATAACAGAGGACTAAATCCCAGTTTCAAAGCTGCAAGATCGAATTCTAGGAGTCGGTTTTGAAGCTGATGCCCCCCAACCACAATTGATGTCCTTGGTTTCTTTCCACCATCAACAAATGCCAGACAGAGCACATTTTTATTGACTACTACCATAGAATCGTATCCAAACATCATCCACACGGCGTTATTCTGTAGTACAAGCTCAATAACAGGTACCGTGGGGCCAACACGAGTGCCCTCAAAACTTGAAATATTGTAGCATGTCGTAAATGGTTCAACAGGTTTCACTCTAGGGACTTGAGGAATTGTGTTAGTGAATGCTTCAGTAACAACATTGTAGATTGATGTTTGCAACGTTGTGTAAGGTATGACAGTGCTGATTTTCGTCCCGCCATTCCCTTTTGAGTTGATGTCTAGCAATTTTTTGCTCACCGGCACGATTTCACCGTTCACTTTGATGGATTCCACGCCAATGAAGTACTCGGTGGAAGGCAGGGATTTGTCGGGGAAACCTTTGATTATTGGATAAGAAGTGCTAACAGGATTAACGAGAAGTGGGGTGTATGTCAATGTGCTCGAAATGTCTATACCTGGGAGCATGATATATGGGCCGTTGCCAAAAAACACGACGCCATTGGAAGAACTCAAGCAGATGGCATATTTTTTGGGAATGCCTAATGAAGTAGAAAACAGAGAAGGAAGACTAGTGTCACTTCTTCCAAGTCCAGCAATTCCCTTCACATTCTTGGTCAATTTCTCTCGAAGAAACAATGAACCACAACTGAATAGAAAGTTATGAATCCGAACATATCGGCCTGGATTCCTTCCATCGGTTGATTGGAGCGCAAGAACGTCGGTTGCAAGTTCACCCGCTTGAGCAGAATGCTCAATGGTGTTGTACACAATATTGGAACATGTATTATTGTTACAACCCGGCCGTGGACCATCCCAACAATTATCGCATTTTTTCGATTTTGCAAGTGCACATTGCGGTGAATTGCAAATGGCCGGCTTATAGGTCGAACTTATGTATTCGCCTTTGTCACATGCAACCCACAAGGACTTTCCTCCGATGTCTAATGTCAGTTTCACGGGCTTAAGTGGAGTCCTCTGGCCGATGATGGTCGTGTATTGGCCGGTTAATGCATCTTTCGAGACTGGGGCAACAAGTGCTCGAGGGTTAACCGTTGCGGCCTTTGTTACTCTTAAAGAGAATAAGAGAAGAAATGATAGAAACAGATGGAGGGAAAAATTCGAATTCATTGTGGAAAGAAACCGAAGTAATAATGGATGAGTCTCTAAGTAATTGACTGTGTTTATATAGTATGGAAATTTTACGGAGAGATTGACGGCTAGCTGTTTTTAATAACATATAGTATTGGTACGTTGTTATAAACAAGATAGTTGGCTCGTAAATAAGCTGATTTGACTGAATGAATTTCGATCATCTACTCTCTGGGTTAGCGTAAAACTACGGGTTTGTTTGGACAGATTTATAATTTATTTCATTTATAAATGAGAATAATGATTGTTTGGACAACTGTAAGCTCCTAAATTTACTTGACGGATGGACATTTCAAATCAATGCAAGAGGTAAATTTTTATTATTGTAATGTGTTCAGTCAAGTACAGTCGTGTGCTCTTCCGATCTTATAAATGAAACCAATTATAAATCTATCCAAACTGACCCTACATAGTACAATGTGGCAAAATATGTGTAACCGTGATTAGTCGTGTAAAAACTGCAAACTATGGGCATGTGATTAATCCTCTTGATTGAACCAATGCAAAGAAGTTTACGATAAAAAATCATAAGATTTCTATCAAATCCTATATTTAATTAAAAATTATGGTGAAATTTCAAACGTCTTCATATTTTGGCGGGTTTAAACTTTAAACCAAATAGAAGCATTAGAATATCATAAAAGGTGACTAAACGTATATTTCAAACAGTCAAAAATTAAGCTAAGCGGGTTTTTAATACACTGTTTAAGACTGCAAATCTTGTTCTTGGGACGTGGAAATAGACCAATCGAAAGCTTGAAGTTTTAAAATATGCAAGTGGACACTTAATTAAAAATATTTGGTTTCGTTATTCTTTACAAGTTCCATTAGTTAAGAAGATAGATGATTATGTTTTGGCTTTCCAAAGTTTTAAAATTTCGAAACCTGGCAAGGGGTACTAAAATTGATCACCCGCTAGACGTCTGGCGGGATTATCCCGTCCACCACACAAGTGGCAAGTGACAACTGAACAACCCATATGTGAATTGTCCCATGTAAATTGTCCTACACATGAATTATCCAATTATCATAAACTAAGCGTGAGTCTGGCGGGATGGGCACACGCAGCCTCTTGGCCAACATAATGGCCAACATAATCCCTTCATTCTTTGGAGGGAATGAAAGTTGTGCAGAAAAGTAATTAGTTTGTTGAAAAAAACAAGTTGGTATTGTATGAGTGTCAAAGCAAATTTTAGATCTCATGAATCCATATGTCGATTTTAGATTTTGTCAATAAAGCGAAATATTATACCCTTCAAGTACGATTTTTTTTTTTTTTTGTCGGATCATGGATGTCTATTGGAAAATGGCAAAATCCTATCTATTATTAAGGGGTATATGGTGATAAATAGTAATATTCTCTCTCTCTCTCTCTCTCTCTCTGTTTTAAAGAAATAATAATAGTCTTTTTACTTTAAAATAAGGATAGAATCTTTAGACAAAAACTTTAACGAACGTAACAATAGTTTAAAAGTTATATATTGTCCAAATTTAGATACAATAAAATTTGCATTGTGAACATTGCACACGTTCATCACGACGCCCTGGCTGGTTTACCAATACTACGAATAGAAAATATGACTTGATTTTTAGCAGTCGACCAAATGCGATAGAGATGATGCCCAATCAAATTGACGAACAAATGTAATTTTTCAAATAGGAATAGTTTTATTTCATTTGTCAATTTTTCAAATATTGAGATCGATATTCTATAGACTCATTTATATACTTTGTTTAGGGTATTGACTATTTGTTAAAATAATAATATTTTATTACTTCAATTTATGTCTTAGTACTTCACTACATCACACAAGATAGCTCAATTTTTTTCTGGTAAGTTCTAGAATTTTTTGTATAAACTAAATTATAATTTTTTTTCCCTTCACGTGTAACATATTTGTCTTTTGTATGAACTAAATTACAGGTTTCATGAATTAGAATTAATATCTACAAGCCATTGCCATTGCAATAGATTATCAATTTCTTGAGTCAACAACTGCCCAATCACCCCCAATAACATAATTGATAATCTAAGAAGTAACGATAGATGCGTTGCACTTGTCTTAGCTCAAAGTAACGAGCGAATTCCACATCAGTTAGACATAGAAAAGTGATAAATTTATAAGAAATTGGCCTACTCTACCTAATAGATTAACCTTCTGGAGTGGAACCCAAGTTCCTTAAAGTGGTATGGGCCTAGACTTAATCACGTGGGTGCAAGTGAGAGATCTCAAGAGTCGGCGAATGGAGGAAGTGGACTCGAAAGTTTAATCGTGGTAGTTAGAAAAATCCACAGGCGATTCTCAAGCCGGTTGTGTCCATGTAAGGCAGTTATGCACGTAGTAGCACTACAAGAAACTTGGCCTATAGCCGCGACAAAGTCGCTTCTATAGGCCTAGATATCGCGGCTATAGGTCAATAGCCACGACTTTTTCCGACGACCGGATCGTTACTAAAACCCCGTACCAATAGCCTTATAGCGACGACATTTTCGACTATTGCAACGACGCCTATAGTGACAACTAGATGTCGGCCCTATAAATTTTAACCATTTTGCCATTAATTTTTTCAAAAAATTTTACCCGACCCAACACCTTAGCCCAACTTCATTTCTCTTAATAATTGTTTTGCACACATGAAGGTTTGATCCCGTAACCTTCCCTCCACAAGCACCCCGCCCTTCCAGTTGGACTAAGTAATTGTTTAATCCATTATTTGCATTTTTAATATATATTATATATTAAAAATGCAAATATATAATGGATTGAGCATTCACTTAGTAACAACTTTTCGTTGGTAAATACAAGAAATAAAGGCGAGAAATCTTCCCGCCATGCTTTAGAGCGACGACTCTCTTGTCGCCGCTATATGTGGACCTTGTCGCCGCTGTAGGTAGAACTTATAGCGGCGACTTCAATTTGTCGCCGCTATAAGGGTAACCCTACTGCGACGACTGGTTGTTGCCGCTATAGCCAAAGCTGTAGTAACAAATTTTGGATTCGTCGGAAATTTTCGTCGCAGTAGCCGACATTTCTTGTAGTGTAGATGATTTGGGCCTTAAAAGAGCCCAAAAAAAAAAAAGAGAATTGATTGACTATTAATTGAAGGGTGGCCAAAATCATGTGGCTCATCATTCGAAAGGGGATTGTTGGGAAAAAAATATCAAATAAATTCCACATCAGTTAGACATGAGTTAAGTAATGTGTTTATAAGGAATTGGGTTACTGATCTCTCTAATATATTAACCTTTTGGGATGAAACATAAGTTCCTTACAGTGCCGTCAACATCTGTCCTGACAAGCCGTAAATAAGGACGTACTGCCTCTGGTGATTTCTATTGAATCAAATTGGGCTCCATATTGCCTAATCCAATTCTATAGAAAAACCGTACAGTCTCTTGTACGTTGGAAACCAAAATAGACTGGGGTTTATTCTTTAAAAACAAATACACACACTAGGATTATTTTTTAGGAAGAACAAGAAAGAAAGTCCTAAGCCTAATTCATGGTAAAGTTGAAATTAAAACACGTAGTCCGTACCCCGTACAAGATAGAGCTAATTCCCAGTCTTGAGGCTGCAAGATCAAATTGTAGGAGATTGTCTTGAAGTTGAACACCCCCTATCACTATCGATGTCCTTGGCTTCTTTCCACCATCAACAAATGCTAGACACAGCACATTTTTCTTGGCTAGTATCATAGAATTGGCACCAACAATTGTCCTGACAGCTTTATTTTGCAGCACAAGCTCGATAGGTGGCACCCCGGGGCCAAATCGTGCGATCTCAAAGCTTGACGCGTTGTAGCACGTCGTAAATGGTATGACAGGTTTCACTCTAGGGACTTTGGAGACTGCCTTAGTGAATGCTTTAGTAACAGCATTGTAGATTGATGTCTGCAACGTTGTGTAAGGAGTTACAGTGCTGATTTTCGTCCCTCCGTTCCCTTTTGAGTTGATTTGTAGCAAGTTTTTTACTTACCCGCACGATTTCACTGTTCACCTCGATAGATTCGACACCAACGAAGTATTCGGTTGAAGGCAGAGATTTGTCAAGGAAATCTTCGATTATTGAATAAGCAGTGCTAACAGGATTGACGAGAAGCGGGGTGTATGTCAATCTATCGGAAATGTCATGACATACGGGCCATCGCCAAAAAGACGACACCATTGGAATTACTAAAGCAGATGGCATATTTCTTTGAGACGCCTAATGAAGTAGAAAACAGAGAAGGAAGGCTAGTGTCACTTCTTCCAAGTCCAGCAATTCCCTTCACATTTTTGGCCAATTTCTCTCCAAGAAACAATGAACCACAGCTGAATAGCAAGTTGTGAATCCGAACACATCGGCTTGGGTTCCGGCCATCGGCCGATTGGAGTGCAAGAATGCCGGTCGCAAGTTCACCGGCTTGAGCAGAGCTCTCAATAGTGTTGTATACAATGTTGGAACACGTATTATTGTTACAACCTGGTCACGAACCGTCCCAACAGTTACCGCATTTTTTCGATTTTGCAAGTGCACATTGCGGCGACTTGCAAATGGCGCGCTTATAAGTCAAACTTATGTATTCACCTTTGTCACACGCCACCCACAAGGACTTCCCGCCGATTTCTAGTGTTAGTTTGAGGGCTTAAGTGGAGTCCTCTGGCCAATGATGGTCGTATGAGCCGGTTAATGAGTCTTTTGAGAGGGGCGCAACAAGCGCGGGGTTAGCCGGTTTATTGGTAGCTTTAGTTACTCCAAGAGAGAAAAAGAGAAAAAAAAGTGAAAAACAGATAGAGGGAAAACTTGGAATTCATTGCTGAAAGATAGTGAAATAATACGAGGTTATCAGGTACGTAATGTTGGTGTGTGTTTATATAATAGAGGAAGGTTAACATAGAATCGGTCTCTTCTTAAATTAAACAAGAAAGTGGGCTGGTATAAAATTGGATTTTGACTGAGTTAATGCTGAGAATTACTTTAATATGGAAATCACAAAATTTCTATCATATTTTTAATTTAAAAAAATCCTGGTAATAAAAAACGTAAAGTATGATGAAGTATTGAGTTGAAGGTTTAATTTTTACAGATTAAAGCCTAAAGCCTAAGAACAATTGTACATGTGACTAGGTGAGAAGGTCAAGTTGGAATATTTTTTAAATAAAGATCAAGCGATGCAAAGCTGGAATATTTTTTAAATGAAGATCAAGCAAAGCAAGTTTTTAACACACTGTTTAAGACTATAAATCTTGTTTACTGGAACTTTGAAACAGACTAATTGAAACAAACACCTACAAAATAGCATATACAGAACTAATTAAACCAGTGGAAATAAACTCTATGGGTGATGACCTAACTAAGTCTAGAATAATGCTAAGTACTAGCTAGCTAGTGTAGTTGACAACATATATAGCTGGTATGGTATTAAATGATAAGTGGAGTTGTGATTCTAACAGGTGCTGCAATAGTTAAATATTCACATTTCGGGCGAGAAATCTCGAGTTTGAACTACACCTATCCCTCCGTTATGTCATTTATTGTGTCATGCAGTACAGTCAATTAAGTAACTTGAACGAGCAGGTCAAGATACAAGTTTAAACCAAGATTAGGCTAATTAAGATTTTTTTTAACACGCTGTTTAAGACTGGAAATCTTGCTTATTGGAACTTGGAAATGGACTAATGAAAGCTTGAAGGGTTCAAATGTAAGTGCAAATTCAATTCTTTGTGGGGATTAAAATATGCAAGTGGACACGTGAAAATATTCGGTTTCCATAATCTGAGAAAAGTTTCACAAGTCAAGGAGAAAATAATGTATTTCCATTTTTTTTTTTTTTTGAGGGGGGGGGGGGGATGAATTGGATGGAAGACTAAAATAATTTAATGGTATATGTTTTTGTTGGAAGTCGAAATTTACTAAGGAGATAGATAAGACTCCTATCAAGGAGATAGATGGCTTACGTGGCAGAAATCTAACAAAATGGGGGCCGTTTTGTTAGATTTCCTACACGTAAGTCATAAGGCTCCTTAACAGGAGATAGATAAGGCTCTGTAGTTAGACTGCTTAGAAGTCTACTGGATATTGGATAATTCTACCTTCGAACAAAATTTTAATTCTTAAAAATTTTATCTTATCGATAAAATTAAGAAATGACATGTGAATTTAGGAGACCCAATTTATTATTAAAGGGGAATTACACTATATCACTACAAGAAAATGTACGATTGGCAACGAAAATTTCCGTTGCTAAACGGGTAAATCTGTGGCTAATAAACTGTTAGTAACGGAAACGTTATGATGCTAAATCTCTTTCTAATTCGATGGTGGCTAATTTAAGCACAAATTTAGTTTTCCATTACTAAATTAGTAGCAACGAAAGTCGTTACTAAATTACCAACGGATAAAAGCGTTACTAATTAACAACAAACTTTTGTTGCTAATTCCGCTACTAATTGTTGACTACAATTTTGAAAGAAAATAATTCCCCCTATTGCTCCTGTGAGGATTCGAACTCTAGTCTTGGTAGTTGGCGAGTAAAGTCTCACCCACCAGGCTACCATATATATTTGTTAATATGCTGCTCTATAATTTATATAAAGTATGCTCTCGTAATTTTCCCCAATCATATTCGTTACGAAATTGTTGGTAATCCGTTACTGATAGTAACAAATTGTTTTCGTTACTATTTAGTAACAGATTGGTAACGAAAAACTAGCAACAGAAGTGATTCCGTTACTAATTCCGTGGCTATACGCATTTTGTTACTGACACGTTACTAGTCTGTTGCTAATAGTAACAATTTTTTTCCGTTACTGTTCAGTAACGAATTAGTAATGAAAAAGTACTAACAAAACAATTCCTTTACTAATTTCGTGGCAATTCATGTTCCGTTACTATTCTGTTCCTAATAGTAACGAAATTAGTTCTGTTACTAAAATTATGTTGCTGATCTTGCATTTTCTAGTAGTGTATATTGAAACCTCCTTTTTATTCTAAAATTACTTGGTATGGTGCGAAATTTTGAAAATACTTGGTATGCATACTTGACATCTATATTTTCATTTTCTTTGTTTATTTTACCTTACCTTCGCTTGCCTCCCGAGTCGACTATCAATGTATCTGCTTACTTAAATAAATGGTGTAGTTTCCAGTAATAATTTAGCTTTATTATTAAATATTGTCTATTTGTAGTTGATACAGATTGTGGGGAATTTAATTCTATTTGCCATGGCAAAAGTCCGAGGCATTAAATGATTACCAAAAACACATCATTTGCGGCCAAAAAAAAAAAAAAGAAACGAAGAAAAACTAGGGCTACTATATCTACTACTATATATAGGACTGGACATCCGATCCGGTAATCCGACGAACCCGACCCTACCCGCCCGAAACGGGTCAAATCGGGTCGGGTTACTGTAACAATCGGGTCGGCCTCGGGTTGGAGGTAAAGGGGACCCGACCGGGTCGAGTCGGGTTTCGGGTTGACCCGGTCCAACCGAGTCAACCCGCTTAACCCGACTCGGTCAACCAGGTTATATATATATATTTTTTTTA
>CAVNYN010230665.1:0-15830 GCA_963692815.1 Nyctanthes arbor-tristis
ACCAATGGAACGAGTGCCACTTTATCATGGTGGAGTTGGATCAGACCTTTCGTATCAGGGCGTCCCGGGTACTTATTTTCCTATTAGGAAAGGAGGGAATGTGAAACTTTACCAAGATGCTCATGTTCCTGATGGTTCCCTACAGAGTTTATGGTTGGCCAATGGTAAACTGTATCAGCACGGGCAGTGCTGGCGGGATATCTATGAAGCGATAAGCCAGGCACGTCGTTTAATTTACATTACTGGATGGTCTGTTTACCATTTAGTTGAACTCGTCAGGGATGATCCAAATGTGAAAGATAGCACTTTGGGCAACTTACTGAAAATCAAATCTCAAGAAGGTGTAAGAGTTCTGCTCCTCGTATGGGATGATCCTACTTCAAGGAGCATCCTGGGGTTTAAAACTGTAAGTACCAATTCCATAGTGCTTTCCTAATTTTTCACTGCAATTGATGTTATTTGAGATATTTTATTTTTCCCGTTTACCTGTTTTTACTTGCAATGATCCATAGCTAGATGTTTACCTTAGAACTTGATATCTTGAATGCATCATATAGTAGTTCAATTCTGGACTTTAATAATTGAAGTTTTAATCAAAAAACGAATTACTCAAGTTTCATCCATACTTCATGTTAGATATGGTTATCTTTTGTGCTTACAGATCTCAAATTTTGTCACTCATTAATGCTGAGCACGCTATTGGGATTTTTAAACATGGCTTTTGGTGTTGCTTATCCAATATAATCTTAGGCAACCTATTTCTGGGGATGTGTATGGCTTTATCACATCAGAGTATGTTGTTATCATCTGATGTTCATTTGTTAATTTCTATGACGTTCAGGAAGGGGTAATGAATACAAGTGATGAAGAAACGCGTCGTTTTTTTAAGCACTCATCAGTACAAGTGCTTCTGTGTCCCCGAACTGCAGGGAAAGGTAGCTGGGTGAAAAAGCAGGTTTGCTTCCTAAATCCTCTACTTAGATATGGAAAATTTCATATCTAAACTCAACTGCTGTAATATCTTCATTGTATTGTGAACTAAATTTTTTGCATATTTGGAATGTACACCAGATTTTTCATGCCCCCCACCCCGCAACCAAAAAAAAAAAAAAAGGATTTATTACTACCCATTACTGTTTCATATCGAATTTCAGGAAACTGGAACGATCTATACTCATCATCAGAAAAGTGTCATAGTAGATGCAGATGCTGGTAATTACAGGAGAAAGATCATAGCATTTGTTGGAGGCCTTGACTTGTGCATGGGGAGATACGATACCCCAAAACATCCAATTCTTAGCACACTAAATACTGTTCATAAGGATGACTTTCATAATCCTAATTTCACGGTAATTTTCTGCAGCACTTGTTTTCCTCGCCTATATGATCAGTCTCCTGTACTTAGTTTTGCCTCTTATTTGTACACGTAACAAAATAGGGGCCTGTGGTTGATTGTCCAAGAGAGGCATGGCACGATTTGCACTGCAGAATTGATGGTCCGGCTGCATATGATGTCTTAACAAATTTTGAGGAACGTTGGTTAAAGGCGTCAAAACCCCATGGTATACAGAAAGTGAAAGCATCCCATGATGATTCTTTGCTCAAGCTTGACAGAATACCAGACATATTACGCATAGAAGGGGTTTCCAACCAGGGGCTAGATGATCCAGAGACCTGGCATGTCCAGGTATAATCAAATTGAATTCTGAATCTTCCAAATTCAATAATTTGAACATTACTAAAGTCACAACCTTTTTCTAGATTTTTCGTTCAATTGACTCCAATTCTGTTAAAGGATTTCCCAAAGATCCAAGAGAAGCTACAAACAAGGTAAAAATATTTTTCTGTTGCTCCTACTTTCACTTGTTAATTAGACTAGTTTTCCTGATGCTGGCGAGAAGACTTAAGCACAGTTTCTATATTGAAACAGAACCTGGTATGTGGCAAGAATGTACTGATAGACATGAGTATACATTCTGCATATGTAAAGGCAATTCGTGCCGCCCAACATTTCATTTACATTGAGAATCAGTACTTCCTTGGTTCATCATACAACTGGAACAATTACAAAGACTTGGGTAAGCAACGACATGGTTTCTCTCTTCCCCTCGTATCTTTACTCTGAAAGGAAGCACGGCCAAGAAAGATATTAAGTGTATAAATTCGGCTTAATTGCAGGGGCAAACAATTTGATACCTATGGAAATTGCACTAAAGATTGCTAACAAAATCAGAGCAAAGGAGAGGTTTTCGGTATACATTGTTGTCCCAATGTGGCCTGAGGGTGCTCCAACAAGTACTCCCACTCAAAGAATTCTATTTTGGCAGGTTAAATTCTATACTTTACCAATGCACGCCCCATATTTATGTTCGAGAAGATTGAAAACTCATGTAGAATGGCGAAATTTATTAAGATTTATTTCTTTTTCCCCCTCTTTTACAGTACAATCCGATCTCAAATGATGTATGAAACTATCTATAAGGCTTTAGTTGAGGCGGGGCTGGAGACAGTGTATGAACCCCAAGATTACCTGAATTTCTTTTGCCTCGGCAATCGCGAGCTTCATGACATTGGAAGCATCTCAGATACCAAGAATTCTCCCGCAAACACCCCCCAAGTAAGTTTCTATTAATTTTCTGAGTCTTTAGGTTTGCATGCTTCATAACAATCCCTTTTTAAACATGTTCTGTACTTCTGTTATCCAGGCACTCAGTTGGAAAAACAAACGCTTTATGGTCTATGTCCATTCAAAGGGAATGATAGTAGATGATGAGTATCTGATAATGGGTTCCGCCAACATCAATCAACGTTCTCTTGAAGGAGCTAGAGATACTGAAATCGCCATGGGAGCCTATCAGCCGGCATATACATGGGCTAATAAGCATACTAATCCACATGGAGAGGTAACATTTTCTTCCATTTGTAGAGTATCAAGACTTGGGATTCCATCTTAAAATGTCAACTTTTTTAAGAGGAGTAGCTCAAACACTTATATGTTGACTTAATTCATGATGGGTTGAGGTGTGCATTTAATTGCAGATATACGGGTATAGAATGTCACTCTGGGCAGAGCATACTGGTGTATTAGAGCAATGTTTTGAGCAACCCGAGAGCCTTGAATGCGTGAGACGTGTAAGATCAATGGGCGAATATAACTGGAAACAGTTTGCAGATGAACAAGTAAGTGACATGAGAGGTCATCTGCTCAAGTATCCAGTCGAAGTGGATAGGATAGGGAGGGTGAAGCCTCTTCCGGGCTGCGACACATTTCCGGACATGGGCGGCAAAATTATTGGCACATTCTTTGCAATTCAAGAAAATCTTACAATTTGATCAGATCTTTGTACTTTATGTAATAGGAGGCTTTGATTGCTTTCATTTTTGTTTCATAAATGTCTGCGGTTTTGGTATTTACCCAACTTTAATTCATCTGATTCAAACTGAATCTGTTTTTCATTAAATAAACAATAAATTTTGTTTTTCACTTCCTCCTACACTGCTGATACATAACATTACTCGTTTGTTTGAACTTAAACATAATAATAAATTAAAGTTAATTTGATTCCGAACAAGGAAATTCATATGACAACTTGATTTCACTCAACAACTTGTGTCAGTTTTGGAAACATTGGCCCTTAGTAAAGTGGACATCTTGTTTAAGAGATCGTGGTTCATAAATATACCACAAAAATAATAATCCAATAAGTAGGGGGAAAGGGAAGCCCCAACGACCCACCTACCAACGCAACTCCTAAATTTTAATCGCGAACAGATCTCAAATTCTAAATTAAAAACTGGGAATGATATGTACACTCCCATTATTAACAACTTCAAAACCTCAAAATGACAAAAACATCCTTACAATCTTTTGGCCACTGTATTTTAACGGTTACCTTATAGTGGGACCTTTTTCCTTCCTTTCATGTGGGCAAAAGAGAATTTTCCAAAGCAAAAAAAAAATAATAATAATAAAATATAAAATATAAAATGAAGGCATATAGATCTTCTTTTCTCTTTTTTCTTTTTCAGTTGAAATAATAATAATAATAATAATAATATAAGGAAAATTAAGATTGAGTGGTATGTTTAGACGTATCTTTAGCAATCTAGATGAGGATTTTGTAATTGTACAATAATTTTCCATACAAAGTCGTTATTACAACACACAATATATTGACCTATAGACTTTAATTGATTTCTATGTGGCTCAACTTTTTTTGAAGCAGGACTTTCATTTCATTTCATGTAAGTACACATAAGTATACAATTCATCCATCTGCTACATGACAAAGATGAGAAAACAAAGTGTTCGACCTTGTGGGCGACCCGATTACCCTGAGAGGGAATTAGGTCGCAAGAGCCATAGTCGAAATCATTGAACAACGTCATAAGGACTAAAGCCAATTTTGAGCCAATCAAAGGTACACTAGAGACACAGGTTAATCTCGCCAGATTGGATCCAAATAATTCCATGATTCTCCCTATGTCTTCGTTTGCTACTGCCCTGCCGGAGCTCCCACGAGATACTGTCCTTACAACTCTTCTAGAGTCATGGCTGGGAAACAATTGAAGCTTGTCCCACGAGATGTATCGCCAAGGTTTGTTGCCATCAATTCGCTCTTGTCCAATTTGCCAGCCTGAGCCAAAAATTCATGGGTTAAACGCCAAGATGCCTCAGCAAGGGTTCGATAGTGGTATGCCATATCTGCAAATATGAATCTAAAGCCAATAATTCCAGCTCCTACCAAACCCACGACGAGCCTAAACACCAGAAGGGTGTAGGCCTCTCCAACTCGGCTGCTTAGTGTTCTACCACAACGCATCGCCAGAGAACCTTAAGACAGCGTCGACCGATTAAAGCGTAAGGCGGTGGCTTCAAAAGTCATGGCTTGGTTTCCCATACTGATAGATGAAGATAAAGAGAAAATCTAACACTTAAAGATGCAAAAGACCGGCGACCGGAACAAGTTGCCAGACGTTGGCCTACAGGAGGCAATCAACCTAGAGGAACCTAGGACTTTCCATCGAGAAGGACCTCGAGACTCCAAAAAGTACCAATCCTATGTGGCTCAACTTAATGATTAGTTTTAACTAACTATTTTATTAATTAATATTAACCCAGTCCCATAAAGATATTCTCCCTCTATTTTTCATACTCCCTATTTTCCAAAAAGATATTCCCTTTTTATTTTTCACATAGATTATGAAGACATCATTTAATGTTATTGAAAATGTACAATATAATATATATTTTCTAATATACCCTTTGACTTATTTAATATTTCACTCGAGTTGTTCTTTATTGTTGATTGCTATACATCATAAATGAAGGTATATTAGAAAACAAAAAAATTAACTTAAGAAAAGGGAATATCATTTGGGACTGATAAAAAACAAAGGAGGAATATCTTTTTTTGGACGGAGGGAGTATATATTAAGAAAACTCCATTTTTTTAGACATTACAAAGGAATTATAAGGGAGGGGGATTGAACTCTTGATCAAAGGGTTAGGTAAATAATTAAGATACTATTAGACTACATGAATCTTGATAAGAAAACGTAATTAATGTTGTTGAGAATATACAATTTAAGATTGTATATCCCAATATGACCTTTGATTTATTTAATATTTCACTCTATATCTTTTTTATTGTTAATTAACATATTTACATGCATAATAATTAGGGGTATTTTGGAAAACTAAAAAGTTAAATAAGGAAAGAAGAATATAATTTGAGATGGATAAAAAAAGAATACGAGAATATCTTTTTGAGACGATGTGAGTATATTTTAAAGTACGAGTTTTTAAGGTGCCCCAAAAGTTATTGGTCTAGAATTTTACTTGGAAAAATATATTTATTTATTTGAAAATATTGGTCAAGGATTTTTTAAACACACTTTGATTGTGCTTGTTTTGTTTTTTTGACATCTGATTTTAATTTTTGAGCAATATAATGCAAAATGTATTGTGCTGCAGGTTAGGACTGTAAATTTTGCATAGATTTTTTTTTTTTTTTATCAATTTCCAGCTCAAACCATAACAATAACAGATAGTTGCAAATATATATTCTAATTTATACAAATTAATATATAAATTGTGACTTAATGGAAGAGAAGAGAACTGCGTGTTTTTCAAATTGAAATCAGACTAAATTGAGTCATTCTAGAGATAGGAGTACTCTCCCTTACTTGGCCCCCTGGTTGGGGAATCAAGGGGGCCAAGTAAACTAGAATTTTTGGACTAAACTCGAGAGCCAATCTAGAATCAATTCCTATCAATTTCAAGATTCAAAAATCAAACTAAATCAACATAAGTCCACCTCTAATTCAAAACAATATATTTGTCTTATTTTTGTGGCTAGTTTTGACCCATTTAGAAGGGTATACTCGTCATTAATAAAATTCCAAGGCGTGAAAAAGGTATGTCCACTCCACAGAAATTCCAAATATATATATTCTTCACCTATATATAAACACGGATCCCCTACACTTATATTTACACATACTTCGGCACCCTCATCCCTTTCCAGTCACAACCGAAAATACTCCCAATTTCCCACTATGGGTGTCACGGCAAATGGTTCCTACAAGCCCTACAAATTCTTGATCTACGGCCGCAGCGGGTGGATTGGCGGGCTTCTCGGGAAACTATGTGAATCCCAGAACATCGACTACGTTTACGGGTCGGGTCGGCTGGAGAACCGGGCGTCCCTTGAGTCCGACATCGCCTCCGTGCAGCCGACCCATGTCTTCAACGCTGCGGGTGTTACGGGTCGTCCCAATGTTGACTGGTGCGAGTCCCATAAGGTGGAGACCATCAGGACCAATGTTGTTGGCACGCTGACCCTGGCTGACGTTTGCAGGGACAAGGGGTTAGTTTTGATAAACTATGCCACTGGATGCATTTTTGAGTATGATTCGGCGCACGAGCTCGGGTCCGGTATAGCGTTCAAAGAGGAGGACACCCCGAATTTCATTGGATCTTTCTACTCGAAGACGAAAGCAATGGTGGGTGATCTTTGAATTTGTTATTGCGCGTGTTATTTCTTTATGGCATATTTGCTTGAGATCTATATGGTATAGTTCTAGATCTGGAAGCTGGAGCTTCATTACCTGTGGCTACTTGAATGTGTGTGTGGTTGAATATTGATCATTTGATTGTCCTTTCATATTTCAAGTATAATATGTGTTTTTTGTTAGATTTGTTTACTGAACTAGATTTATTTGCATAACGGGATTGCCCCGAGATTTAAGCATGAGATCTATAGAAGCTTATATATGTATCCATTCTGGAGTTCAATGGTACAGTCTTAGAGAAATTCATTCCGTTCCCGAGAAAAAGCTTTGTCCTGATTGTGGACTCATCTTGTCTATGTTAATGTGATTAGATCACGGATGGATGTCCTAACAGAAATCAGATTTGGTGACTTGATAATTCAGATGATTAATCTTAGGGTGCCATGGAATGAATTACCTAACTATAGGAGAGTTTTTTATCCCTGCTTAATTTGTTCTGGATCTGGATCTTTTGTACTAAACTTGTGAAAATGGAAAGAAAGGTAGGTTTGTAAATGTTATGTATTAAAAAAAATCAAGATTGCTGCTATTGACAAATTGGATGTTTGTTTTCTGTTTTGAGTAAGTATAGTTCTGAAATATCAATGAACTCAACGTCAGCAAGTTTGGCTTAGCTTAAGGGTTAAATTTGAATTTATGTTGAAATGACTTTTTGCCAGTAGAAAAAATTTACTCACTTTGACAGTAGCTAATATCAAAATAAGTAGTTTACTTGTTTTTTAACTTTAGCAAATAACTATGGAGGCATAAGAAAGTTGCTGGAAAGAATTTTTTTGAACCCAAATCAAAATGAGGCTTCCTCAATAAAGATACAATGAATGTAAACTTATTTAGTAGTGTGATTACCAGTTTCCCATAGTTCCTTGCTTCTATTGTATTTATGTAAAATCTCATATTGTATCAATACTTGAAGTTAAATAGCCTGAGACTGGAACTAATGCAATGCATAAATATTGTTTTGTTACTAATTGGCAGGGGCGCAGTTTTTATATATTGGGTATGGATATATGGAAATTATGTATTTTATATTTTACCTCATCTTGGCAAAGAGGAATTAATGAAAACTTTAAAGTGATTTCTAACTTGTACAGTTCCTTACCGGCTGAAATGTGCTTTTATTAGTTCTAATAAAAGGGGTTTACCTTTTCCTGTTATGTTGGCAGGTTGAGGATTTACTAAAGAACTTTGAGAACGTCTGTACATTGCGTGTCAGGATGCCCATCTCGTCTGATCTGTCGAATCCGCGCAATTTCATCACAAAGATCACTAGATATGAAAAGGTGGTAAACATTCCCAACTCCATGACAATCTTGGATGAACTCCTACCAATTTCCATTGAAATGGCAAAGAGAAACCTCACTGGGATATGGAACTTCACAAATCCTGGAGTTGTCAGTCATAATGAAATACTCGAGATGTATCGTGATTACATAGACCCTAATTTCACTTGGAAGAATTTCAATCTTGAGGAGCAGGCTAAGGTAATTGTTGCCCCAAGAAGCAACAATGAGCTTGATGCCTCAAAACTGAAGAAGGAATTCCCTGAACTCTTAGGTATTAAGGAGTCCCTCGAAAAGTATGTCTTTGAGCCAAACCGAAAGACCCCTGTAGCTTGAAAATAGAAGTTTGAACTTATTTTTGTTAGTTGATATTTATTTTTTTGTCAATCCTGTGGGTTGTCGCAATTTTACTGCCATCCTGAATATGTTCCCATGTTATACGCACTATCGCCAGTCATGTATTCAGTGTTGTATTGTATCAATTAATTGCATTAGTTAATAAAATGAGTAGAAATGCCAAGTTGGTTTATCTGCGAAATTTGTCTTATTCATAATTTTCTTCCGATTTATTTGGAGGTTCCCTGATCTAGTACTGTTGAAATGATGAATGTTAACGAGAAATTTGCAGTCGTGCCTCTGCAAAGAAATTTGTGGCTTCTGTTTTATAGATACTCTTTGTACAATTCATGTGTCGGGAAGACACTATCTGCCCGCTTTGGCCATTTCTCCAAGTATGCCAGCCGAGGAAACAGTCCTTTTATTCATGGTTATTACATTGATGGGGCCTCAGTCGAATTCATGGTCGTGCTTTGGGTTGTCTCATGATCCGATTCTTTTGATATATCGAAGAACTCTTGAAAGCACCTTTCTTTTTGGGGTGTAGTAAGACACTGAGCCAAGATTGTAAGGAGCTCCAGGGTTGTAGTTGCAGACTACAAGAGGTGTCCTGACCACGCGACTTCCGTCTGTCCATGTGATTGCTCCCGGCATGATTGGCTGTTGAGAGATTACAGGCCCATCTACTTTCACCGTGAATGAGATTGTCTGTCCAACGGATGTGAACGCGAGGACAGATGGCTCCACTGTTACTCTTATGGCCGTTGGTATGAAAACACTAGCTCTGTAAGTTGAGTTTGCTGCGCCTACACGGGTCACTGCTCCACTGAACGTGGCTGAAATCTTCTGGCCGTCTAAAACATATAGGGAGAATGAGCGATAGTTGAGGTCCCATGCTCGTCCTGAAGTTGTACTGGTGCAGGTGCTGTTATTTCCGGTGACTAGCCTGAGAGTTGAACTGTTGTAGCCCTGTTTGTAGAGGAAATTAATGTAATCTGCCTCCAAGATATCAAAGATCAGTCCAGGGTCTCTTGCAGCGGCCGGGTTTATTTGACCTGATCCGTAAGCAAATTCCAGATCTGGGTGTTTTCTTGGATCCAAAACATGCGCTGAGAGAAAATACACACACACACACACACACACACACACACACATATATATATATGGGAAAAGGAGTAAAAATTTCACAAGAATTATGATAGTAAAGAAGTCCTTAACTAATCTTTGAGAAAAAACTAATCTATGAGAAAACATCGTAAAATGCTAGAAGTTTGCATGAATCAGTTTCACCTGTTGTCATGAGGGGAGACTTAATAGCTGCTGGAGACCAGTTCGGGTGAACGGCTTTCACATGAGCTGCAGCACTGCTAGAATGAGGACAAGACATGGATGTCCCTGAAATGATATTGAAGAGTGTGCTGAAAGTGGCGCTATTGGTGACCAGCCGGCAAGAATATCCACACCGGGGGCAGTGATATCAGGCTGGTAATTGTTAAGGAATCAGTACAGAACACTATCAGATGGAAACATCTAAAAACGGTGGCGTGGTTAAGGAGAATTTTGATCACCTTAAGAATATCTGGGGTGATAGCCTTTGGTCCTCTGGAAGAAAACGAGACAACAATAGGAGACGTGATATCTTGAAAGGCATCATTGACAAAAATGGTTGCCGTAGGGTTGCTAGAAAGATGGTAGAATTATTAAGTCAAGATGAACTGCTGTAGAATGAAACAAAATGGTTTGGGTTAGATCGAAGTAAGTGGGTTGCATACTCGGTGGATTTTATGTAATCCAAAACTTTTTGGCCATCTTCTGGTGTTATTAAAGATGCGGGTAAGGGGAAACTGAAGGCAAAATCAGGATTGACAACAAGTGGATCTATCATAATGGTGCCGATTCCATTGGCCAACAGAATGCCAGAACCATACCAGAGAAGTTCGCAGAATACAATTTTTCCAGCTACTTCGTCAGCATTCATGGCACCAGGTATGCAATATCTTGAAATATCAGGGCTCAAGCCGATGGTGTAGTTTGCAGCTGATCCTCTCTAGACTAATGGATATGAAGTCCCATTGAGATCAAAGTTATCAATCGAGATTCCCTTCCAATTTTTTGATTATCAGTTAACACAGATGATGAAAGTGAGAGAATTTGAAAGAGGTTCTGTCGTTCTGAGTAGGTTTCAACTTGCTGTCAACATTAGCCCATTTCCGAGTACCAGTTTGGCTACAAATTTTCCGTTAGTGGTACTGACAGCAACTGTCAAGGTCCATGGTGCAACATTGACTATTGATACAGGGAGTGGACCAGAATTTCCAGCAGAATTGGAGGTAAATATTCCATTTCTCATGGCATGGATAGATCCGATGGCAATAAGAAGATCAAAATAATCATCCGGCCAAAAACCTCCCAAGGAAACTGAGATAATACCAACTCCATCTGCAATTGCATCATCGAAGGCTTTAAAGATGTCCTCAAGACCACATCCAAAAAACCAGCAAACCTTGTACTCTGCGATTCTTGCCCTGAGAACACCACCTCTGGCTAGGCCCTTTGCTAAGCCAAAATAGCTTGCGTCTGACACCTCATTCCCTCCTGCAATCGAGGCTGTAGGGGTACCGTGCCCTTTTGAGTCTCTTGGGGAAGCGTTATATGTATCACCAAGGCTGTTGTAGTAACGCGCTCCAATAATCCTACTGTGATGGTCATATCAGGAAAAGTTCGTAACAATTTTCTAGCTAATAATAGATTTTTCTGTTCTTCATTGAAATCCAACAGCAATAAGACTTAGTTGTGGCATGTGAAATTCGCACAGGTCCCTTCCATTTAGCTGGTGGAGGGCTATAACCACTCTCGTTGAAGCTAGGATGCTCTGGCCAGATTCCTACAGTATACACAGCAAAGAAGGTATGGATTAAATGATCTATTCTGAAAACTGAACCAAGGTGTTAGCAGTTCGATATTTACCAGTGTCTAGGAGTCCAATGATGACATTTGATTCTTGTAGAGCTCAACTTTGTCTGCTGTAAGATTTAAGAAATCCCAAGACCTTGTCGCCTGAAGTTTATAGTGTCGGTTTGGAATTCCTGAAACTACTCCTTGCATACCTACAGGCATATGTTTTTATCTAGCTTTCAGGTAAAAGTATAATCTAATGTTTCGTAGGGAGTAATGGATAGCACTACCTAGCATTTAAGGAAAAGTCAGCATCTAGAATCTTGTTCGTTACAATTAATACTACCCACTGATTTCGAGCCTGCATAACAAAGATGTACTTAGAACTTGTTTCTTATTTCATTGCTTCTTCTATGATTATGTCACCTGAAATCTCCGTGGCTTCCTCCTTAGTTAGCTTGGCTGCAAATCCATTGAAACTTCTTCCATAGCTGTGAACTAACGATTCTTTGGCCAACAAATGGCTGAGATAGCAACGTTTAGAGGTTAACATCTCCCAGAAGTAGATGAATTGAGACTAGGCTTTAATTTGCATATTGTATCTCTCGAGTCATGTTCATTAGGGTCCCTATTTAGCATAGCAAAATAGACCTTCCAAGTATTTTGTGCAGGATGGAAAGATGTGCAGATGCAACTGATGCATCTCCTTCGGGTTTATTCCCCATGTATACAATGTGAAGCTGCAAAAAAGCTGCTGCCCTAGATAAGCAAGGGAAAAATGGACATAGTAAAGCAAAGCAGATACAAGTTCTGCCTAATTGTAACAAATGAAGTTCAACAAATTACTGTAACCATGGCATATCCCTGGACCACTATGCTAAAACAAAACCATTACGATTTTATTGTTGCACACCTTTCATTCTTGGCATTGGCAGTTGAAGAAAATAGCTGAAAGCAATAACAGAGGGAGAAGAAAAAGTAATCCTCCCTTTACCATTATGTGTAAATATTATTGATCTTGGTTGACGTTTCATTAACACAGACATTGAAGCATATATATGTAGCACGAGTTTGTTAACTAACCAATGTCCATATTATCGTATTCTTGCCTTGTTTTATTTAGAATACCTCATGGCTACTTTTACAATGCTACATTGTTGCTTTGTTCATTTGTGCTTATCTTCACATTAAGAAGACAAACTAACTACCTAGGACACCACGTGCCAAAAAGGCAAAGAATACAACACTTTAATTTCTTTCCATTGCTTCACGGTTTCAACTATATCCAACTTATAATTCCATTACCAGAGCACGTGAATGGTCACAGGTTCTAAAGTCGGAGAATTTAGTTCTAAAAATTGAATCTATTGGTGTTTGATTTTATTCATCTGTTGTTCTAAACTAAAAGATCATCAGCTCATAGGAATATCATCGTTTCTGATATATTAGGATACATAATACATATAACAGGAAACTTGTGGAAAGAATTCATTTCAGGACATAAAGTTTAAGTGGACAGATTGATATGTTTTCTCCTTGAGATAAATTGATTCTTTCCATTAATCTGTGTCGAGCAAAAGTATATTATATTTCAGCAAATTCTAACATTGAGACAGATATCTATTCGAGATGAAATGAATTTTATATATATAAAATATTGAGATTAAAGTACTGTTGCCACGGGCTTGTACCTGTCAAGTTTTCTACTATTTCTGCTGAAATACTTCTTGTGCAAGCCATTTAGAATATATTTCATCATGCCATATTAATGTGAACCTCCCATTTCCTTGATGTTTATTTTGGAATATCACGTCCCCGCTAGTTTTACAATGTTTTCGAATATCTTATATTAATTGACAAGTACTATAGCGGAAGCTTCAATTTTCACAACGGGGACGAAACGTACAAAACAATTCAATTGATCTTATCTTATAGAGTTTAACATATAAAGCTAATTATATAAGCTAGCAAATTGCTAAACTTCTAAAAAAACATTAAAGTTAGTGTTTTCAATAAAATATAAAAACACAATAAGTTGTATTAATAGATATATTTCATTGCTTACTAAGGTACGTCAAGCAATTAGAAAACTTTTACAATGAAAAGTAGAATTCAAATCAATATAAAGATAATATCTTTATATTATCTTATATGTTATAAAATGTAAAAATATATATTATAGAGTTGCATATAAAAGTATTAAATTCATGATAGTTTCAAATGCAGATTTACACCACACACACAACTCTACTCCTGTTCGCAAGTACGATCCAACTCCTGGCTTGCTTTACTTTTTGAATGTTATAGGTTCAATCATCTACAAAAATTGTAGTAAAAGAGGAGTAAATACGAAGTACTCAGTGAGTAGTATAATCCTTTGATTCATCTTTCATTTGTAAAACTCGTTTCCAAGAAAAACCATTGCATGTACAAAGCTTTACAATGCACAAAATGGCCATATAACTAGTTAAACTACTACCCGTAGTGCGCGTAAGAATTATATCAATTCAATCAATTCAATCATGACCATATTTAATTAAGTGGATCCACAATAAACTCTAGTTGACCGTTACCGAAGTTCCCATTCAAAGCAGACACCACACTAATGTTTTCTATCTCGGGATCATTGAATAGGTCATAGTGTAGGAAACAATTCAAAGCAATTCAATACAGAACGAGTAGAGCAACTAGTGAATTCAAATGCAATAAAGCAATATTCTTTTCAATGCATGAAATCACATATTTATCTCATATGAGACTTCAATCAAACCATGCTTGTCATATCAAAAACTTCAGGAACGTAATAAGGAAATGAAAATATTAGTCACCCACCTCTTTAACTTGATTTTTCCAAAGATTCTTTGAGTTGTTGATAAATGGCCTCAAAACCTTTATTTTCCTTGATCAAAGTGATATTTCAAATTGTATTTATTATATATATGAAGAGAGGTTATTTGCAAGTGCAAAATCAAGTGTTTGGTAGGTTTTAAGGGATGTTTTCCTTCTCTCACTTCATTTGGACGAATTTCTTTTATTTTTTTTGAAGCTCTTGATACTCACTAATAAGAAGCAAAACATGGGAGGTGAGAGCCAAGATATAGAAGTGGGAAGGAAGGGAGATATAGAGACATAGAGATGGAAAGGGTAAGGTTGGATGTTGATTGTGAATTCTCTGTTTCCTCCTTTCTATTTATAGTTGCCTGATTTAACTATTTTTAATAAATTTTTGAGTTCAGCTAATTCGTATGTGACAAGTGGCGCGTTGTAGCGCCGTACACTTGGTGGTATGTCAGAAATTGTTTGAGAAATCTTTATACTTAAGGTTGTCCTATGATTAAGTCATAACGTTTTGATTCTCGTTACTTAAGCCCTTCCACTTACTAGGGTTTTACAATTATGTTATCAATTTCTAAAATGTTAACTAATAACCACATTATTTACTTCTAGGTGTCCTTGAGTCACAATTCTTTAAATTCTTGTGACATTTCAAATTGTTATTCGATCATTGTCAAAATAACGTTTATATTATCAATAGTAATTTCATGTGGTTATACAATCAATACTAATACCTTCTCAGTAACCATATTCTAATTTCAATTCATTGGTATCAATCATGTTGTCAATAATTATGGTCTGGTTCTTGACATTTATGTGCATAACATTCTTACAATACTTTAAATATAATTACATTGACACGTTTCAATTTTTGACATTCATTTGAGTGATAATTTTGTAACCTTACCATTGAAGTATTTCAATAATTTCTCATTGTTATATTCTAATTTTGAATGTTTAACTGGGTAATAAGCTTGGAATCTTACAATACAATTCAAGCAATTATTTAATCATTATCAAAATAACGATATACTTGCCTTAAAATTTTGCGGGATAATTTACAGCTAGCGTCCCCAACCTTTCAGGTTTGTTGAGATTACGTCCTCAACCTTAATTTTCGTTGTGGAGGCCCCTAACCTTTCAATAGTGTTATACCTAAGGTCCCTCTAACATTTTCTATCCATTTCCACCGTTAAGGTCAGGGGTATTATCGTAAAATAATTAAAAATTGAATATTTTAATGTTTTAAAATTTAAAAAAAATAAAAAAAAAGAGAAGGGGGAAACTCCCTGTGCTGCCACTTCCGGCAGCACAGGGGGGAGACTCCTCCCTTTTTAGCCTGAAATGGCGGCCCAGACGGCTGCCATTTTCGGCCAAAAGTGCCCCACTTTTGGCCGAAAATGGCAG
>CAVNYN010230677.1:0-12332 GCA_963692815.1 Nyctanthes arbor-tristis
CAAAATTCGTCCAACTTGGCCAAGGGAAGGAGAAAACCGATAAAAACCCGCCAAAATACCTATTTGTCCTTTGAAAAGAGTCCCTTACCATATATGGAAGGATTATAGCTTGAAAGATAGCTTTAATTGGGGAATATCAAGGCTTTAAGGATACTTCTTCACGTGGATTATTCGAAGAATATTTGAGGTGGGTAACCTAATACTTTGATTCCTTTTCTACATGCATAAAGTTTTGATAAGATAAGTGTGTATTTGATTGATGGTTTTGATGAGACAAACATGGATTTGAATGCATTATTATTGAAAGAAAGATTTGTTTATTGCATTTGTATCGCTGGTTAATGCTCTACCCGTTTTGATTTGCTTTGTGATGGTATGACCTTGCTGTATGTTATTGGCCATCCTGATTTGTTTCCTACACTATGACCTATTCAATGATCCCGGAATCGGGAAGATTAGTGTGGTGTTTACTTTGAATTGGAATCTCGGTATGGGTCTACCGGGGTTCATTGTGGATCCACTTAATTGAAATGAATCTGGCGCGCACCACGGGTAGTAGTTTAACTAGCGATAGGACCCTTCTGTGCATTGAAAAGCTTTGTACATGCAAATGATTTTATTGGAAATGAGTTTCCTAAACGAAAGGTGAATCAAAGGATTTATGTTATTCACTGAGTACGTTGTACTCACTCCCCACTTATTACAATTTTTTGTAGATAATTGGAGTCATAACAATTGAAAAGCAGGGCAAGCTGGGAGTTGGATCGTGCTCACGAATGGGAGTAGAGTTGTGCATGTGGTGTAAACCTGTTCTTGAAACTATCACGAATTTAATACTTTTATGCCCATCCCTATGGTATAAATTGGATTGTTTCGCACGTCCCGTCCCCGTTATTTGAATAAAAGCTTCTGCTACAAAATTTGTAAATTTCCCTAAGATATTCGGAAATATTGTAAAGTTAGCGGGGGTGTGACACTTTTACCTAATGATTATCCGTGTAATGCTCGCTCACAAGGGAAATTAGTAGTCAAACATTCCCTTATAAAAGTTAATATTGAACTTCTAAAGTTTTTGGAAAGAATTCACGGGGATATATGGGTGCCTAAACACCCACTATGTGGACCATTTAGATACTTTATGGTTTTAGTTGATGCTTCAACAAGATGGTTACATATATGTCTACTTTCGAGTAGGAATATAGCTTTTGCCAGATTGCTCGCTCAAATAATAAAATCGTGAGCTCAATTTCTTCAATTATTCTATCAAGACAATTCATCTTGATAATGCTGTCAAATTCAGATCCCAAGCATTTGATGAGTACTGCACTTGTATTGGTATTGTTGTAGAACACTCGGTTCTCCATGTGCATGCTTAGAATGGCCTTGTAGAGTCATTTATAAAACGATTGCAACTGATTGCTAGGCCATTACTTATGAAAATGAAATTATCAACTGCTGTTTGGGGTCATGTAGTATTATATGCTGCATCATTAATTCGTTTAAGGCCAAAGCTTATCACAAATACTCACCTTTATAATTGGCATTTGGTCGAGAACCTGATATTTCTCACCTAAGAATTTTTTGTTGTGTTGTCCAAGTTCCAATTCCACTCCCACAATGCACTAAAATGGGTTCCCAACGAAGACTTGGGAATTATGTTGGTTTTGATTCACCAACCATTATTAGGTACCTTAAACCACTAACAGCTGACCTATTCACTACACGTTTCGCAAACTATTATTTGTTGAAATGACTTGTCCTACTCTAGGAAGGGCAAAACTACATCCTGAAAAATAGAATAAAATTTCTTGGAACGAATTTACCCTATCTCACTTTGATTCCTGAAGCAATCAATATGAGCAAAAAGTTAAAAAAAAATAATTCATTTGCAAAAGGTTGCAAATCAATAGTCTGATGTGTTTGTGGATGCAAGAAAGTAACAAAATCACATATACCAGCACAGAATACTCCAACAAAAATTGATGTTCCTGTAGAAGAATGTTCTATAGCAAGTGAATCAAAAGTACATCAGAAACGTGGTCGACCACTTGGTGCTAAAGATTCCTTGCCTCGAAAAAAATACATAAAAACAGTCAATCAAAAACTCAAGAGAAACATGATGTGATTGATCAATCAAATAAAAAAGATTTGATTTCTGCAAAATCACAAAATGAAGAGATCTCAACAAACTATTTATCACACAAAGTATATGAAAGAAACAATGTTGTGATAGATAATATTTTCGCCTATAATGTGGCTCTTGATATGATGCATGAAAGTGATGATACTGAACCATAGTCTGTTGAAGACTGTTAACAAAGAAATGATTGGCCAAAATGAAAAGAAGGCATACAAACGGAGTTGAATTCTTTGGAAAAAGGAAAAGTTTTTGGACCTGTAGTCTAAACACCCAAACATGTAATTCCTATTGGATACAAGTGGGTGTTTGTGAGAAAAAAATGAGAACAATGAAATTACGAGATATAAGGCTCGACTTGTAGCACAAGGTTTTTCACGTAGACTTGGAATAGATTATGATGAGACATTCTTCTGTGATGGATGTCATAACATTCAGATACTTGATGAGTTTGGCTGTCTCACAAAAGTTACATATGAAACATATGGATGTAGTAACTGTCTATCTTTACGGCTCGCTTGATAGGGAAATTTATATGAAAAATCCCTGAAGGATTCAAAGTGCCAGAAGCAAGTTATTCATTCCCTAAAAATATGTTCTCAATTAAATTACAAAAATCACTCTATGGATTAAAACAATCTGGACAGATGTGATAAAACCGTCTAAGTGAATATTTGTTGAAAGAAGGATATCAGAATAATGATATTTGTCCGCATGTTTTTATAAAGAAAAATGATATTGAATTTGCAGTAGTAGCAGTTTATGTAGATGATTTAAATCTTATAGGAACTCCTGACGAGCTAGATAGAACTGCTGAATATTTAAAAACTGAATTTGAAATGAAATATTTGGGGAAAACCAAATTTTGTCTTGGTTTGCAGATTGAACATCTTTCAAAAGGATTATTTGTTCTGTCTACATACACAAAAAAAAAAATTTAAAAAGGTTTTATATGAATAATGCACATCTATTGATATTTCCAATAGTTGTCCGATCACTTGATGCAGACAAAGAACCTTTTCGTCCATTTGAAGATGGAGAAAAGATTCTTAGTCCTGAAGTATCATATCTTAGTGCAATGGGAGCATTGACATATCTTGCAAATTGCACTCGACCAGATATAGCTTTTTCTATAAATCTACTTGTTAGATATAGTTCAGCATCAACTCAAAGGGAAATAAGTTAAGTTAGACCATCTAATCAAGGATGTAAAAGGGAAATAAGTTGCTTGGAAAAGTAAAAGCAGGTAATAATGATGTATAATTTTTACTTGCATACCTCTTTGAAATGTCATATTCTTCTAATTCATTATTTCTTTTTTAACTTTTATATTTGTTTTATTTTTTTAATTTTTTTCTTGCAGTTGTATATACTGTTGAATTTAAAAAACGTGGCCAGTCTCATGCACACATCTTGTTATTTCTTGATAAAAAGGACAAATTCCCTTATCCTACAAGCATTGATGGAATCATATCTGCTAAGATTCTAGATAAGAGAGATGAGCCCAGGTATTATACTCATGCTAGAGATTTGATGATGCATGGCCATGTAGTCACTTAAATAAAAATCACCGTGTATGAGTGATGGTCACTGTATAAAACACTTTTCAAAGAAATTTACTAAGCATGCCATTATAGATGATAGTGGTTATCCAGTCTACATGCGAAAAAATAATGGTAGAACAGTTGTTAAGAATGGCATTCAACTTGACAACAGATATGCGATTCTATACAAACGTGGTTTGCGTTTAAAATATGCAACATATATTAATGTAGAATTGTGCAATCAAACAAGAGCCATCAAATATCTTTTTAAGTACAGTAATAAGGGCAATGATCGTATCACAATGTCATCTATAATGCTGCATATGACAATTCAGAAAAAGGTGTTGATGAAATAAATATGTACTACAATTGTCGCTACATTTCAGCATGTGAGGCTATATAGAGATTATTCAATATAGAGACACTCGTGTAAAGTGACTAACTTTTCACCATCTAGATGAGCAAATTGTTCTTTATTCTATAGGTGACTCAATGAATTCTGTTATTAATCGCTCATCTATTAATGAGAGCAAATTTTTTGATTGGTTTAACACAAATGAAAAGTATCCTGAAACTTAATATTTGACTTATGCTAAATTTCCTACTAAATTTGTCTTTTAGCAAAAGAATAGCTAGTGCGTCCTAAGTGTAAGGATACGAGTTCTAGGCATCTGAGACGCTACTAAACTTCTTTAACACTTCTTTAATAAATGCGGAAATTAAGATATATATTTAAATAAATAAATCTGGAAATTTTGCTACTAATCTTCTAGGCACCTGAGATGCTACTAAACTTCTTTAACACTTCTTTAATAAATGTGGAAATTAAGATATATATTTAACTAAATAAATCCGGAAATTTTTTTCTTTTTCCTAATTTAAAATAAACAACATAACAAATTTTCCATAAAAACCAATGTTCAATAATTTCACATAAAAACCATTGTCAGCAACTAACAAAATATCCTAACTTTGAAATAACAAATCGTCTTCAATTATTTATGCGGAAGAAAACATTAATCAACAACAAAAATGACTTTATTTCTTAGTTGCCATTGCTAATCGAGTCACTGTCGATTCCAAGGCCTGAAATGTTTTGAAATAAAGGGTGAGTATTTCGAAAAAACACTCAGTAGATCCTTGCACACAAACTTTTAAACATGCAATACATATTATACAAATAATCACATGTACACCTGTGGCCCCCTCAAAATGGCAAGCTGAGCCTGGAGCTCTCAGTTAAGTTAAGGTGAGCCAGGCCTATGGGCCCCTGGTTAAGGTGAGCTAAATATGTGGGCTCCCGATTAAGGTTAAATAATTATGCGCATACTTTCATATCAATATCATAAATCACATAAGCACATGCATCTTCACATAACATGTAATTGATTATATTTTCATAAAACATGCGTATATAACTTTGAAAATAACTTTCATAAGGAATCTACTTTAAACTTGCTTTCTCTTTTGAGTTTGAGCTATGAGGGCACTAGTGCATCAAATCCCGCGTCTTGTCTAAACAAAATATTAATAACTGAAGTTATAATTTTTGAAAATATTTAAAACAAAATAAAAATATGAAATAAAATCTTAAACTTTGAAAGTTTTGTACTAAAACGTAACTTAATAGAAGTTTAGGGCTAAAATTCTTTTTTTTAAATCTTTCGGACTGAAATAGGGTTTTCGAAACCTGAGGGATTAAACTCGAGCTGAAGGGGAACTTGAAGGACTGAAATGCATATAATAAAAATGAAATGACCAACTCAAAATTACAGAACTACTAGAGGACTGAAATGACAACATATCAAATATGGGGACCAGACGTGCAAATCAAATTCTCAATTAAAAACCCAAAATCCCTAACATCAGACATTTGCCCTAAAATTGAAATCGAAACATAGTGTGAAAGGGATTGATCAGTGGAGTCTAGGTTCAAGTTCAATGGTGAGCGGTGAGGGATCGACGGTGGAGGTTCGAGCTACTTGCGAATTGGTTTCGGGCATTGGTTTGAAGGCTGGGTTCAAAAGTGGTTTCTAGTCGATGTTTGAAGTCACGGTCGAGTGATGGGTTCGAATCGAGGCCTTAAATCGCGACAGTGGTTCTCGAGATAGAGATTGTGAGTGCAAGTATAGGTAGGGTGCATATATAACTTTAGATACACACACAGTGAAGGGGATTTGAGGATTTGACAATTAGATTCTTTCTTGTAAAAAAATCAGAGAAGTGGAGAAGTTGGGGAAAGTTTTCAGTTGCGAATGTTTCAATTTGTTGGCCCCAAAATCTGATAGGATTCAACATGGATCAAGCGGGTTGAATAGGCCTTTAGGTTCTGTTTGGCTTGGCTGGAATTAAATTGGGCTTCAAAAATGGGCTCAAGACACACAATCAAGTTGGGCTAGGAATGAAAAACAATTCGGGCTTGACATTTGCTTGGATTTTAATTAAAAAAAAAAGGTCTTGGGCTTCACTCATTCTACGAAACTTTAGGATTAATAGATAAGAATTTGGACTTAAATATTAATTTGGGCTTGGCTAAAGAAATTGAACTATTAACTAGTCCAACAACAGGTTTGGACATCTTCCGCGAAATTTCAAAAATATTAAATAATTGGACTCGAGCTAGAAACTAAATTAATTATAAACTCATATTTTTCTTTTAAAATAAACTTAGACGAGCGACACAAATTCTTTAAAACCCCTTGTCGTGACCAACTATAAACTAACGGATTAGGGTGGTAGCGACACGCTAAAATTTCTTTCAAAATCTTTAAAATAGAAATTTTCAATTAAGAAAATTCTGGTCGCTACAACCTCTTTTCACTTAATTTAATTTCTTCCTCGAAATTCAGCTTACTTGTTCTATTAATTCCAGATACTTCTTTGGTATATCCGCTTCTTTTTCCCATGTAGCCTCTTCGCTAATGTGGCTACCCCACTCGGTCTTAACCCATGGAATCTCTCGATTTCTCAACACGTGTACTTTTCTATCAAGTATGGTCGTCGGAGCTTTATCGTAAGTCAGATCTTCCCGAACCTTAACTGACTCAACATTTACAACATGGTCTGGGTCAGGAGCATACTTTCTCAACATAGACACGTGGAACACATTATGCATTGCTGACAGTTCTGGGGACAATACTAAACGATATGCCATGTTTCCAGCCCTTTGCAATATCTCAAATGGTCCGATGTACGTTGGTCTTAGTTTTCCTTTCTTACCGAAGTAAATACACCTTTCATTGGTGCCACCTTGAGAAATACTTTTTCCCCGACCCCGAAATCCATATTCTCCCTCTTTTGGTCAACATAGCTTTTCTGTCGATCCTATGCAATCTTAATCCTTGCTGTGATCTTCTCAATAGCCTAAACCGTCTTCTTGACTAACTCAGGCCCCAGCATCTTCCTTTCACTGACTTTGTCCCAATAAGTTGGTGAACAACATTGCCGGCCATGTAGAGCTTCGCATAGGGTGGAAACTGTTGTTGTAGGCAAACTCGACCAATGGAAAATGAGTTTCCCAACTACTACCCAAATCCAATATGCATACCCTCAGCATGTCCTCCAATATCTGGAAAATCTTTTTAGACTATCCATCTGTCTAAGGGTGGTAGGCGTGCTGAAATTCAGCTTAGTGTCCATCGTGGTTTGTGGTGACTTCCAAAATCTCAAAGTAAGCCGCGGATCTCTGTCCAATATGATGGATACTGGTACTCCATGAAGACGCACAATCTTCTTGATATAGATCTGAGCAAGTTGATCCAAGTAGAGACTCATACGGGCCAACAGAAAATGAACGGATTTTGTAAGACGATCTATAATAACCCAAATGGCATCATGCTTACTTGCCGACCTGGGAAGACCTACTATAAAATATATGGAAATCTTTCCCATTTCCACTCCGGAATCTCTAAAAGATTCAACAGCCCTGACGGTCACTAATGCTCAGTTTTTTCTTATTGGCACACCAGGGATTTGGCAATGAACTTCGCGATACTTCTCTTCATGTTTCTCTACCAGAAGGTTTCGCGCAAGTCCTTGTAAGTCGTAATACCTCTTGGATGTGCTACATACGCGGTGGAATGGGCTTCAGTCAAAATTTTGTCTAAGAGCTCGTTATTTCTGGGCATACAAAGACAACCATCGAACATGAGAACACCGTTGGCACAGATTTCAAACCCTTTCTCTTTCCCATTCTGACCCCAGTTCTTATATTTTCCAAGAATGTATCATCCTTCTATGCCGCAACGATCCTGTCTTTTAAGTCCGGTTTAACAATCAGACTAGCAATCACTGTCGATTTCTATCTTTGTGGCGTGACTATTTCGACCCTCAAATTCTCAAAATCCTTAATTAGTTGGCGTTGAGTTATATCAAAAGCTGATAATGCCCCATGCTCTTCCAGCTCAAGGCATCTGCGAGTACTTTAGCCTTACCCAGATGGTATAGGATTTCGCAATCATAATCCTTGACCAGCTCCAACCGTCTTCTTTGCCTCATGTTTAACTCCTTCTAAGTGAAGAAGTACTTATGGCTTTTATGGTCGGTATAGATCTCGCATTTACTCCTGTATAAATAGTGCCAGATCTTTAGAGCATATAATGCAGCGATGAGTTTGAAATCATGGGTCAGATAATTCTCTTCATAGGGCTTCAGCTGCCTAGACGCGTAGGCAATCACTTTACCCTTCTACATCAAAACATAACCAAACCCCAATTTTCATGCGTCACTGTAGATTACAAACCCGTCGGAGCCATCTGGTATCGTCAACACCGTTGCCGAAACCAATCTTTTCTTCAGCTCCTGGAAACTCTATTCACACTTATCTGTCCAAATGAACTTCTCACCCTTTTGGGTGAGCCGCGTCATTAGACCTACTATCTTGGAGAAGCTCTCTATGAATCATTGATAAGAACCAGCTAAACCTAGAAAGCTTCTCACTTCAGCGGCATTGGTAGGTGGAGACTAGTTTGTAACAGTCTCGACTTTAGCGGGATCCACCTCAATCCCCTTAGCTGTCACTATGTGGCCTAAAAACCCCATACGATCTAGCCAAAATTTATACTTCTTGAATTTGGCGTATAATCTTTCCCTAGATCGGAAGTTTCAGGATGTCATCGATGAACACAATAACAAACTTATCCAAATACTCATGGAACATCCTGTTCATCAAGTCCATAAATACCATAGGGGCATTCGTCAGGCCGAAGGGTATTACAGTAAATTTATAAAGCCCGTAACGGGTTTTGAATGCCGCTTTGGGTATATCTGCTGACTTGATCTTTAGTTGGTCATAGCCTGACCTCAAGTCGATTTTAGAGAAAACAGCTACTTCCTTCAGCTGATTAAACAGATCTTTAATCCTCTGGAGTAGATATTTGTTCTTAATCATCAACTTATTCAGTTCACGATAGTCAATACATATTCTCATGCTCCCGTCTTTCTTCTTCACAAACAGGACCGGTATTTCCCAAGGAGACACACTTGGCCTGATAAAGCCCTTCTTCAAGAATTCCTCTATTTGAATTTCTAACTATTACATCACCTTCTGTGCCATTCGATAAGGAGCTTTGGAGATAGAAACGGCTCCTGGTACCAGGTCGATGGTAAATTCCACTTGTCTCTTAGGTACAATACCCAGCAGATCCTTGGGAAACACATCGAGGTACTAATGTACCACTAGTATACGGTCTAGGGATATATTTCAGAAGGTGTGCATTGAAGACTAACTAGATATCCCTGATAGTTTGCCTTTGTTAGAAGCTTGCTCACATGAAGGGCCGAGATAAGACGGGGTAATACCTTAATCTTGGACCCATAAAACTTAAACTCTTCTTTTCCCTTCTTTCGAAAAACTACTTCCTTTTTCATGACAAATTATGGTAGCCTGAATAGCACTTTACCTGTCCATTCCCAAAATTATGTCAAAGTTTTTCATATTAATCACATTTAAGTAAGCCTTAATTACCATGTCATCAAAGTCTATCTGTGCTGTCCTAGCTATTTCATATATATCAATCAAACCACTTGACAGCATACTAACCTCAAGTATGCTACCAGCTTTCTCCCCTGCCATGTTTAATCTAACTAGGCATGCAATAGATATAAATGAACGTGTAGTACCAAAGTCAATTGACACAAATACGGGAGTGCCAGAGACAGACAAACTACCTGCTATCACATCTGGGTCCTCTACATTATCATCATGGTCATCACAAAGATTCTGGTCTTCTCCTTCTTCGCCTGATCTGTGCCTTTACTTGGCCCACGATTCCTACACTCATAGGCGAAGTAGACCCAGCTCACTACAACGATAGCAGACGTTTTGTGCCTTCCTACACTCTCCAAAGTGGTGCTTCTTACATTTCTGGCATTAAGCGAGTGCAACACTCTTTTGGCCATCGCTTGGCCCAGTATTTTGCCGCTTAAACTATCCCCGTCCCTGATGTCTGTTCTTACTCTGCTTGAACCACTTCCTCTTCCTGTGATCGTTTTGAGCAAACTAGCCCTTGACCTTCATACTTGAGTAGGCGATGGTCTGAGGCTTTTCACTACCTCACCATAGGTAGGGAGATCGAAGTCACTACAATCTGCCAGATCTCATGTCACAAGCCTCTCTCGAAGTGCCTGACCTTCATATGCTCAGTGCTCACAAGGTGCGGGGCAAAGCAGGATCTCCCCAAACTTTCTTTCATAAGTAGTGATGTCCTTGTCCTCCTGCATGAGATGCAGAAATTCCATCTCCTTATGGTCACGGAGGGTTTGGGAGAAGTATTTACCTGTGATCTCAGTTTTGAACTAAGCCTAATTCATGTTCCTTAGTTCTTCGTCAGTTTTGGTATGGGATGCTGACTCCCACCAGTGTCCAGTCTCACCGATCAACTTGAATTCCATGTACAAAACCTTCTAATCCTTGGGCATGAGATGTGGCAGAAAATTTTCTCCATGGTGTGGATCCACTCACCCACTGCCATCGGCCCATCCTCACCGTCAAATACTGGAGGCTGATGCTTACAAAATTGCTCGATGACTGGCACTGCGGGAGAAGCTGGAGGTGATACTGGTGTCGGTACCGGTACTGGAGCGAAGCCGGGGTCTGCGCTATTCCTTGCAAAATCCAGATAAGTTTTCTTAGGACGCCTGCTTGTGTTGGGCACATCATTTCCTTAGAAAACAAAGATTTATGTTGTAATAACTTGAAACGTATATATATTCCAACACAACAGAAAATAAGGAGGAACAATTTAAGGAACATGAAAAATCTTCATTTATTGTTATTATTCAATATCCTTCAAGAGGAGTACATCAAAGGAGTATCTAGTGCTCAACGATCAGAATGAATAAAGAACAATTCTAAAATAGGAAACATGTACAATATAGACAATGACAACTACTCTAAGCTCTCTCCTGTCTCTAGTCATCATCGTCACTAACCCAACAGCTTAACGCCCTAAACTTCTTGGGCGGAGAGGGTATGTCTTCCCATGTGATAGATGATTCTGGTTCAGAGTCTTCCAAAATCTCTGCATCCTATCATCTTCTAACTCCTCATCCTACTCTTCAAGAATTCCATCAGAAATCTCCTCAAGAATCTCTAGAAGAATCTCCTCAGGAATATCTGGAAGAACCTCCTCTAGAATCTCCTCCTCTGGATCTTCCACCAGATCTTCCTCTGGATCCTCTTCCATATCATCTCTGGATCGGGTATGGGTATAGGTACGGGGATAGCTATAGCGCCATACTGCGCATATGCCCCCCAATCCACCAAGAGCACCTCACAAAAGAGGTCAAAGTCAATGTCCCTATCTCAAGCCATGAAGAGGTGAAAGTGGATATTCGTAGCTTCTGTCTGCTCTTCCTTATCAAGCGTGTCTATTAGATGTCCGATAGACCGAGCTGTGGTTGTCTGATATCCAAAGTCCATGGCTTAGGTACGAGCTATATGAACACAACCCACATGCTCATTCTTAGTCCAGTTAAGGTCAGCTACAAAGTTCTCGTATGCTAACCTAGCTGCCTTAGCCTGTCCATTTCTCTTATCCTCTGCTATATCCGTTAACCCATTATGCAAGATCTAGTTAGCTGGGTCTTTAATAACTTTTAGCTATATTTCAAAGACTTCAAAGAAATTTTCTTTGTCTTTACATTGGTCATGTCTTTCTTAAAATCCATATTATGCTTATATTGTGCCCATAGCCAGCTCAAACTCAAAAAAATACTTTTTAACTTTTTCCGTGGTATCTGCTAGTCTATAACATTCCTTTCTTAAATGCATGTATAAATTTCAGCAGATACAAAACATCACTTACAAAATCATATCCAAGTAAACAATTCTTGAAAAGATGTAAATAAACTTTTACCTAGAGTTGGCGGCGCGAATGACAGTAAGTGGCAGTTAAGTTAGAGATAATCAAATTTCTTTTCAAAAATATCTTTTAAACGAGTATACAAAAATGTAAACCTCGCTCTGATACCAAACTGTAACGTCCCAAGTTCTAGGCGACTGAGATGCTATTAAACTTTTTTAACACTTCTTTAATAAATGCGGAAATTAAGATATTTAAATAAATAAATGCGGCAATTTTTTTCTTTTTCCTTATTTAAAATAAACAACATAACAAATTTTCCATAAAAACCAATATTCAATAATTTCA
>CAVNYN010230682.1:0-17559 GCA_963692815.1 Nyctanthes arbor-tristis
TATTTGTAACTAATACATGTTATCATTGTGATTGCAAGAACCAATATATCTTCGTATAGTGATCTTCATGTAGCCAAAATGAATATCATTTTTGAGATCAAATATTTTGGTGTCACGTACTCACTCTTTCAGTTGTAGCCGAATGGAATTTTAGTTTATTGTTCAAAACAAATAAGAGCAAGAAAAAACATCAACCAAAAAAAAGGGGCAGCAGATTAATATCAATCGCTAAAGTAGATGTAAATCACATTCGTTGTTAAAATATCAACATTTTAATAGTAGAAGCAAAACACCAGTCATTTGATAACATGCATCGAGCATATATATAACTCTTTATCCTATTGCCTTATCTTGAATAAATTCACTTTACCCATCTTTGATGCTCTAAAACATTGGTCGCATTCTTCGTCAACACATCCCATATCATATTTCTTTCGTCCGTTCTCTTCACAATGCACTGAAACCTATGCTACATCACATGAAATACCTTTTGCACTTGGTCAGGAGACAATACCATGAGTTGCTTCCTCTTCATTAGTGTGTGTGTAATATATGTCGCTCATCAGTTTCATGTACGAGCTTCGCTACAAGCTAGATAGGGTCAACATATCCTACTTGATAGACAACCTATGCAAATCATAGTTGATTGATGAAAACATTCAAAACTTTCACAATATCTATGCTCCTCAATATTTAAGTTGCCAACTTGGCCACTGCCCATGTGCAACAAGAAAGTACCCATTTCCGCCATGGTTCCTATGAGTAAAAACGTTGCTACTAAGACCAAATATATATATATATATCATATATATCTCAAATGAAATATGGTGACCAAAATACAAAACTAAACAGACGTTCTCATCATATCTACTATCAATAGAAACCACTAATATCCGATTTATTTCTTATTTTTTGACAAAAAAAACAAAAACAAAAAGAAGTAGAAAGGAAGTGATTCATGCCATATTAGAGATCAAAATCAAAATTATAAAGCTATATGTGACACAGTCACATATCTCTTACATTTGAATCAATACAGAATCGGTGGAACATATTTTTTTTCCCTCGACATTGTAAAGCAATTTTCCCATGGCTCAATCAATCATCATTTTTGTGTTGAATGAATAATGTTTGCCACTCACGATAGCAAAGAACCAAGACATACCTCAACAACCAGTCGATTCCGATCTCTCGAGAGCTTTTCAGGCAAAATGTGAAATCTCATATCTCCACACCACATATTTTCTCATTCAAAAGCAGGATCAAGTTCGAATGTGTCATTTCCTGGTTATAATTTTGGTAGCAATCCATTTCACTCATGAATTAATTGATTCTAGCTGCTATTATATATAATTTGTCATAATTTGATTTATGTAACTAACGCTTGATCATAGGAGCTGAATCTATTGCTTCTAATTTTATTTTTTGTGCGTCTCTCTCTCTCTCTCTCTATATATATATATATATATATATTATTTTCATTAATTTATTAATCATTCCTAATCGTAATTCATTCTTCGTAGTCTTGAAATAAAATGGAAAGTTTCACCTGATTTTTACAATTTGTGTAATTTGGCATGATTTATGCAAGATGCAAGTGTAATTACTTGTACATATTAAACTACCCGTTTTTTTAAGGATAAAAAAAGGTATGTAATAGATAAAACTGATCTCTTACAAATAATTAAAATTATTAACATAATCCCTATCCTATTTGTATATTAAAATATGGGTTAAACCATCAGTAACTTTTAAATACTTTATATATTTTAAGAGGTATGTCAAGCTTCCTCTTCCATTTTTTTTTAATATTCATAAAAAAAGATTGAAACTTTGTCGATTCCTATCTATTGGACTTTGTTTATATCTACTAGTAAAACTTCATCTCAACACTTTATTATATGTGTTTTATATGACTTTTTGGAACGAACTTGGTAGGATGATAGACTAACCCAATTTTGTTAAGCATTTCAATTGTTATTGTATGAAGTTTTTTAAATGTGACTAGTTCAATTTAATTGCGTTCATTTCACGTCTCTAAAGATAATTGGTCATAAATCATAATGTGGAAAATTATATAATATGACCAAAATAATATTAATGTCTTTCAAATGAATCGACTCGACCACATATTCTACTACAAAATAGTTAAAAGGTTTCATATGTTTTCTTTCTGAATAATTT
Organism: Nyctanthes arbor-tristis; assembly: GCA_963692815.1. Lineage (NCBI taxonomy): Eukaryota > Viridiplantae > Streptophyta > Magnoliopsida > Lamiales > Oleaceae > Nyctanthes > Nyctanthes arbor-tristis. The sequence goes on from CAVNYN010230682.1 coordinate 2,185, forward strand.
TACCTCTTTTTGTTGAGTTGTATTAAGCAATATTGCTTTGATAACAACATTAATCATAAACAAAGCTTAAAATCTAGTAAAGGTAAACGGAAATCAACTTAAAACTATAATTAAGCCAAAATTTTAATCCTAAATATAATCCATGGTTTCATTCTTTAATTAATTCAGATTACTTTTACGAATCCCAAGTACCATATTATATGATTGAAATCAAGATTTGTCTCAAATGATAAAATTAAACTGCGGCGAAGAGTGGAAGTGTGTTTGTGTGTATATATATATATATGTATGTATGTACAGACACCCTAGACTATATTACACGACCTGAAAATATGAATTAATGCCTCGAGAGTTACAACATTTGTCAGCAACATGTGGCTTATATACAAACTTTTGAAGTCTTTTTTGTACGTAATTATGAAGTGAGTTATTGTTATTATTGCTATTATTATTATTATTATAATAAGAAACATACTGGTAAAAGTATATTTTAATATAGGTGCATGAATGTTACAGTTATTGAAGATAAATTAAGCAGGTTTAATTTGGAAGTATATATTAATTATTGTATTTCGTTTAAGGCATATATTATTTTATTATAAAAAAAGTGACAGTTAATAAGAGATACTCCCTCTTCTCAAAAAAAGAAAAAGGAAAAAAGAGAGATACTCCCTCCGTCCTACAAAGATAGTCCGATAAGTAATTTTACGTGGATTAATGATTAGTAGGTAACGTGGTTAGAATATTTAATTTTACTTTATTTTTTCATATATACCTTTGTGTTATTAATCGTTTCAAATATTTTCAATGCATAAGTAGTTGAATAATAATAATTAATTAGGGGCATATATGAAATAAAGCATTAAATAAATGTTCAATATAATAAGTGAATTTTCTTTTTGAGACGAATGAAAATATAATAGTAGACTATCTTTTTGGGACGGAGGGAATATTTTTTTTGTTGTGTCACTACATATCCTTCCAAAAGTCAAACGAGTGATGATAACGGTGATGGTGTGTGTATATATGTGTGTACATATTGATTGGGCAGTTTGAACGTCTTAACGCATCAAAAAAAAAAAAAAAGTTTAAACGTCTTAATCATTATTCCTTCTATCTTGATTATATATGTTTGTTTTCCTTTTCTAAATGTCCAAAATACATAGGTTTGTTTTCCATTTGAAAATTTATTATTTATCTTTTTATAAAAATAGCCTTCTTTTTTATTTTATTTTTCTTAAATTGGGAAAATTGTCTTATTTAATATGGCTAGTAATAACTATATTATTTTTATTAATTAAGGTTATGTTAAAAAAATCATTTGGAAATTTTATTTTTTCTATAACTTTTCTTCGCTGGTGTTCACAGATCTTTATAAAGTGATTTCCAACGGCAAATATTTTTTCAATCAATTTGGGTGAAAAAGAAAAAGAAAAAAACAAATAGAATTTACAGTTGAGATTTTCTTCACCAACTCTAGACGAGAAATCGTATATATGCATAAACTAAACTTGAAACCTCATCATGTATAGTAATAGATCTATAATCTATTGTAGTTTAATAAAATAAATTTATAATAACACGAAAGTGCATCGATTCTTGACTGTGGACATTTTATACAGTGCTGAATTAAATGTTCATTATGCTAACCAGGACTCCCATCGTCTTAAAAAGATAGTCTACTATTCTATTTTCATCCATCCCAAAAAGATAGTCCACTTACTATATTGAACATGTATTTAATGTTTCATTCCATATGTGCTATTAATTAATTATTGTTGTTTAACTACCTATGCATTGAAAATATTTGAAATAATTAATGACACAAAGGTATATATAGAAAAATAAGGTAAAATTAAATGCTCTAACCGCATTACTTACTAATCCTTAATTAACGTAAAATTACCCATCAGACTATCTTTGTGGGACGGAGGGAGTAGTAAATAATTAACTCAGGTTTATAGAATAAATGCTCATGTAGCAATGGCATAATCTAGGAAATTAAAATGCTGTATCAATTCAGTTAATCAATAAACTAAAATACTAATCACGATGCTTGTCAAGGTTTTGCAGCGCTTGAGACACCTATTAATGTACTCTAATTTCCAGATTATATTAACACAAATCATAGTTCTATTTATTTCAAATTAAAAACACATAAAAGTATAATCAATATATATTTTAGAACAAAAATTAACTTGGTGGACCTTCTTGCCAGAAGTTGATGTTCTTTACATCACATGCGGTGCACAACTAATTTGTACCCTTTTCTTTCTAAAATTAGAGTTGAATACTGTGGATGCCCGTGTCCGGCACCTACTTTATTAATCTGGTTAAACCTACACGATCTCATTTTGATATATACAACAATAATAATAATGTGAAATAAATTATCGAGTGAGTCAACCGTTCAAAAACTAGTGTTAAAGCCTTGCTGTCGTTAAACGAGCATTTATTTCGATGACATCACTACATTGGAGAATGAGTGTATATGCATAAATATATGGAGGTCTTCATTTATTTAATGACCAAGAAGGAGATAACAACTAGACTAGAGACCTGGTATTCAGTCTAAATAAATAGTATTATTCTTAATTAAACAACTTAATTATGGCACAAAATTAAAGTTCATTTTTTTTTTCTGAATGGGACTGTACTTCCATTCATAATTCAAGAATCCGTCTTCTCTCTCCCTCAAGATGAGATAAACAGGGAAAATGTTGGTTGCAGATCCAGCAAGTTTATGGGTTGTCACGTTTCTATTACCAGATATGTAATAATAAGATCACAATTACTATGAACAAGAAGATCATTAACTTCATTGATAACCGGCGTGAACAGTGCTTTTGGGCATACATACGTACATACATATGTTATGCCAGCATTGAGATTGCTAAACACCATTATATCTCATAGAATTGCACCATAGAAATTTCCCGATTTTGTGTCATTTTAGCTTCTTCTTCTTCATTTATTTATTTTTTTATTATTTTTATTTTTTTTGAGGTGGGGGTGGGGTTAATTCTTGTAGAACATTTAGTTTTGATTCCTCAAAATTGGGCAGTGCTAAGCAAAGAAATTAATTTGAAAAATTATCTGAATAATGGGCTGGTGTTCAAGTTTATTCCTAGCAAACGATGATCTTAATTACTCTCTCTATTCCAATGGAAAAAAGTCTCGTACTCTAAGAGTACTGAATTCGATACTCTTAACCAATCAGGGATCTGTATGTGGATTTAAAGGGTCTAATTTGTTATATAATTTGGTCCGGAATCTCACGTGTGAGTTTCTAATTGATTAGGAGTATCGAGTGCTTAATACTCCTGGAGTACTGGACTTTTTCCCCCAATTATATGTGATATATTTCTTTTTTCTCTTATATCTCAAATATGTAAACCTATTTCTAAATCAAAGATTATTTAATTGTTCTTTTACGAAAATAATCTTATTTAATTTAAATATAGCTAATAATAATAGTCATTAAATTGCTTTCTAAAAAAATAATAGTATTTAAACAAGAGTACATTAGATATAACTAATAATATATCTAATTTAATAGCAAAGGAACAGGGAAGGGGAAGTGGTGGCTGCATGGATTGGTGATGAGCGGAGAAGGGGTTGTGATGGCTTTCTCAGCCAACTTGGACGGAAGATATGGGGTAGAGGAGGCTGAGGCAGTTGCGCTTCGTTATGGGATGCAGCTCCTCATCAAGGACCAAGAAATGGAGATTACGGAGGGATGGGTCGATGCTACTCGAGTTGTTATGGCTCTTAGGAACCCAAATGAACAAGGAGCTTTGGCACCAATTAATTGGAATATTTGCTTTTTATTGCAAAACTTAAATTGCAACCGTTGTAGATATATTCCCCGTGATCAAAACATGGTGGCGCATCACCTAGCCAATATGGCTTGGACACCGGGGGCACGAAAGTGTGGACCAATTGCATTCCTTTGTTTTAAACTCCTTTTATGGGTGAATTTACATAATGCAATGAATTAATTGTTTGATCAAAAAAAAAAAATTTTAATATGTAGTCTTTAATTTAATACTCCATAACTAACTGAGTGATGCTATATTTCCATATTAGTTTACTAATTAGTTAACCGGTTTACAATTTTAACTCTAAAAATCTAAAGCTCAAATTATTTAAATTTCTTAATTGACAGTTTTACCATTCATGTTAATACACAACCAGTAAACTAATTGGTGAACTAATATGAAAGTTTATCATTACTCTGACTAAAAACAATTGTTATCTTCCATTAATTAATACTCTCTATGTCCCAAATAGATATACCCTTATTCCTTTTTTATTCGTCCCAAATTATATTCTTTTTTCCTTATTTAACTTTTTAGTTTTCTGAAATACCCTTCATACATAGTAATAAATAATAAAGAAGATATATCTAGAGTAAAATATTAAATAAACTAAAGGGCGTATTAGGTAATACATTCTTAAATTTAACATTAATATCCAATAAAATTAATGAAGTTTTCTTAATCTTGTGAAAAATGATCTTTATGGGACGGAGGGATCGAGTAGTCATCATTAAATAGGAGTACATTAGAGAAATCATTTGTAAAATTTACCTTTCTTTTTTTTGGGCAACCGTAAAACTTACTTTTCTATTAACTTTATTTAATTTTTGTGAAAAGGCAAATAATTAGTCTATATAATAATTGAAATTAACAGAATGAATAATAAACAATCCACGATAATTATATGCCGGACAACATATGTAACAAGTATATCATATACGGTCCTACACGACGCTCTTCCGATCTTTTATTTCAACATTTTAGGATCTCATGTTACTGACTAGGCCATCAATGTTACCCGTTACCAGTTATGGTGTGCCCTAATAATCTGACACCAGATTAGGCCATCCAAATCTGAAGCGCCGACTATAATTAATTTGTTCAACAGACAAATAAGCTGATTCTTGAATCACAGATCATCACATATATTAGTTATGTTCACATTGCCAGTGTAAAATGGAGCTGTTGACAATCGGGAATTCATTAAATTAAGATTAGGGTTTGCTGATCATCATATAGCTTTATTTATATTATTATTATATATGTGTCATTTATATATATATATATATATCTCATCTCCTTACTTAACCCTAAAACTATGCCTAGTATGCTTTTCATTAATTTATTCATCTGCTCGTTAATGTATTAAAAAAAAGTCAAAAGAGTGGAAATAAACAATTCAATCGATTTTTGGAGTCAGCATATAATGAACGGTCGAAAGTCGGTAGAGATTTGAATACCAAGAAATTAACTAACATTAACAGGTCGCCCACTTCTTTGGAGTCAGACGTGTGCTCTTCCGATCTTTACATTATAAATGGAGACTGATCATTATATTCCTTCAATTTTGGGTTTTGTTCTCTAAGCATGAAAGGCAACCCATGTAACTCATCGAATTTGGCATCAGTAGTCTGTTAGACAGATGGAATGATCGAACTGACATTGAACACAAGAGTTACAAAGAAATTAAGAATTAATTTTTCTCCGGTGCCACGTGTAAAAAAAAAATTTCCCAGTTCGATTAAGAAAATAATTAAGAATATTAATTTAATGGAATTAGTAATTAAACAAGAAATGATGATGACCATGATTGTTATTATTGGTTAAGATGCATAGCCGGCCTTCTCTTGTGGGATAGCAATGTTGAATTTATTCCTTTATCATCCAGCATTGACATTTTAACTAATAATAATTAGTTGACTTTGTGTCACCGCCCATTGCTTCACTCTAATGGCTGCTTAATTTAACTAAATTATTAATAACTAATAAAATATTGTAGCGTTGACATCTGGTGGGAGGGAGGTTATAAAATTTTCCTTGTATAAATATATAGCCGTTAGGAACCTCATTCATCACCATATCGATCCGTTTAAGCAATTCCGTATTAGTTAAATCTGTTCTTTCTTTCTTTTGCGAATTTTTATTAATGGCTATTCCAGTTATTGATTTCTCAAAGCTTGACGGTGAAGACAGGGCCAAAACTTTGGCCCTGATTGCTCAGTGCTGTGAAGAATGGGGATTTTTTCAGGTAATTACTAACGCGTCGACCGTGTGGACTATTGAGCCTCTTTTTTATAATTAGGTTTTCATTTTTATGGCTCTAATATTTTTGTGTCTTGAAATTTTGGCATTTTGCAGCTAGTGAACCATGGAATCCCTGAAGAACTACTGGAGAGGGTGAAGAAGGTAGCATCTGAATGCTACAAATTGGAAAGAGAGGAGAATTTTGAGAACTCAAAGCCAGTGAAGCTTCTACACGAATTGGTGGAGAAGAAAAGTGAGGAGAAGTTGGAGAATGTGGATTGGGAGGATGTTTTCCTTCTTTCTGATGAGAATGAAGATGAATGGCCAACCAAAACCCCTTCATTCAAGTAAGCATCATAATTTGCATCAATTTATTTTACCTTCCACTTCGATCCGGCCGACCCCAATATGCTTAAAAAAAACAAAAACTGGACTTACTTTGTTGTTATTCGTCGTCATATAATGACAGGGAAACCATGAAGGAGTACCGAGGCGAACTGAGAAAACTGGCAATCGAAGTAATGGAAATAATGGATGAAAACTTGGGATTACCAAAAGGGTACATCAACAAAGCCTTCACTGCCGGAGGAAACCAACCCGCCTTTTTCGGCACCAAGGTGAGCCATTATCCGCCGTGTCCTCACCCGGAAAAGGTGAACGGCCTCCGGGCGCACACCGATGCAGGAGGTGTCATCCTACTATTTCAAGATGATGAGGTTAACGGTCTACAAATTCTGAAAGATGGGGAGTGGATTGACGTCCAGCCAATGAAAAATTCTATAGTGATCAACACTGGGGACCAAATTGAAGTCCTGAGCAATGGGAAATACAAGAGTGTTTGGCACCGGGTTTTGGCCTATACTGAAGGGAACCGAAGATCGATAGCTTCATTCTACAATCCGTCACTCAAGGCTACCATAGAACCTCCTCAACAACTGGTTGAGAAAACAGAGAAGGAAGTGGTGGAACCAATGTACCCTAAGTTTGTGTTTGGGGACTACATGTCTGTTTACACTGAACAGAAGTTCCTGCCTAAAGAACCAAGATTCCAAGCTGTGAAAGCTAAGTGAGGAAATAATTAATGAGTCCAATTGTACATTTTCCAATTATAATATGTTTCCTTTTCCTTAGTTAATTTGTGTATGAAGTATATGGTGCCTTTAATTTAGCAAAATGCTAAATTGGCCAATTGTGTAAAAGAAGTTGTGGTTTTTAATCAAAATTCTATGAAGCAAGTTCTAGATTTTTCTTTTTTCTCTTTTTTTTTTTGAAGGGATCAGTTCTAGATTTTTAATTATGTGCTTAATTATCTTTGAAGATGATTATCATAGATTGAAACTAACTAGAATTAACATGTATTGTGATGTGTTCCCCTTGGATATTCGTAGGTTCAATAATCGAGATGAAGATAAGTTTATATATACATATATGTGTGTATATATATATTTGAAATCTCAAAAAAAATTTGAATGCATATGTGAATATGTGACACACAGAATTAAAGATCTATGTGAATATATATATATATATATAAACGAAAAGCTAGATAGGATCAACAAAATTATTTTATATACTTGGAAAACAATGCGTAATTAGTTGATCATCTGTAATCTTTAAATTGAATTTCAAGAATACTTTAAATTTGAAAAAAAAAAAATAATAAGTATTTTGAATGTTATGGTTTTGATTTTTCATTATGAAGGTAGATCCATGGCTTATAATTAATTATTGTAAGCTAAAAGAAAAATCTATCTCATTTCCTCATGGTTGCAAGATTGCCATGAATGAATTTCCAAATATTGCATTACATATTTTGTTGACTAAAAAAATTGCGGACTTGTATGACGAAACCCATATTAAGATTGAAATTATTTACATTGATTTTTTAAACCATTCATTTAATCATGTTTTAGAAAAAATTTTTTTTCATATATATATATATATAAACAATTCTATGGAGACATGGAAAAATGATACAAATATAAGCGACATGTTTATGTGGCACAATTTCATAAGATGATGATTACATTGATACTTCTTCATCATCTAATGAAATCATGCCACATTTACAATATCACTTTTTCATATCCCTCTAATTTTTTTTTATTTTTATTTTTAGGTTCTCCCATTGTGTTGAAAAAAAAAATAAAAATATATGATCTTGAACTTATACCCTTTTTAACAATTAATGTTAGTATGTAGTTTCGAAATTTGCCTTCAAGTATAAATACCATATGAAAACCCATTAAATTTATGAAATGACTCATTAAATTCGATTCATAAGACTAAAAAATAAGAAATAGATCATACCAAGAATAGTTTGCAATGTCTAAAAAATTGCCCTAAGAAGGAGCAAAAGTAGTGCAACTGGAATTTTCAAAAATCATCATATACCATGAAAGTAAGCAGGGCCGACAAGTTATTGTTGTGGTGTTTCAAAACGTTCATGCACACTCGATTGATGATTCATGAAACCAATAAGACTATATACAATTAAATTCTTTTTAAGTATACAGATCTATGAATCCAGTTACTGCAACCTCAGTCCATTTACAATATCATGCCACATCTACAATATCACTTTTTCATGTCTCTGTAATTTTTTTTATTTTTTTATTTTTAGGTTCTCCCATTGTGTTGAAAAAAAATAAAAATATATGATCTTGAACTTATACCCTTTTTAACAATTAATGTTAATATGTAGTTTCAAAATTTGCCTTCAAGTATAAATACCATATGAAAACCCATTAAATTTATGAAATGACTCATTAAATTCGATTCATAAGACTAAAAAATAAGAAATAGATCATACCAAGAATAGTTTGCAATGTCTAAAAAATTGCCCTAAGAAGGAGCAAAAGTAGTGCAACTGGAATTTTCAAAAATCATCATATACCATGAAAGTAAGCAGGGCCGACAAGTTATTGTTGTGGTGTTTCAAAACGTTCATGCACACTCGATTGATGATTCATGAAACCAATAAGACTATATACAATTAAATTCTTTTTAAGTATACAGATCTATGAATCCAGTTACTGCAACCTCAGTCCATTTACAATATCATGCCACATCTACAATATCACTTTTTCATGTCTCTGTAATTTTTTTTATTTTTTTATTTTTAGGTTCTCCCATTGTGTTGAAAAAAAATAAAAATATATGATCTTGAACTTATACCCTTTTTAACAATTAATGTTAATATGTAGTTTCAAAATTTGCCTTCAAGTATAAATACCATATGAAAACCCATTAGATCGGAAGAGCACATGACTCATTAAATTCGATTCATAAGACTAAAAAATAAGAAATAGATCATACCAAGATTAGTTTGCAATGTCTAAAAAATTGCCCTAAGAAGGAGCAAAAGTAGTGCAACTGGAATTTTCAAAAATCATCATATACCATGAAAGTAAGTAGGGCCGACAAGTTATTGTTGCGGTGTTTCAAAACGTTCATGCACACTCGATTGATGATTCATGAAACCAATAAGACTATATATAATTAAATTCTTTTTAAGTATACAGATCTATGAATCCAGTTACTGCAACCTCAGTCCATTTATGAATATTCGATTACAACGTCGAGTGATTTGTCAAGTGAGTTTTATATAATCATTATTAAATTGAAAACTATGAATTCCGATCTTGACAAAGACCACAAACTTACAAATCCATGTACAGACACCCTAGACCACTCTCTACCCCAACACACAGCAAATATTTTGAATTTTTGCCTTGAGACTAACACCCAGATTCGTCAGCAACATGTGCAAGTTTGCCATTTAAGGCTTAATATTGTTGAAAATTAATTTGTTAATATTATCATTTCTGTATTAATTAATTAATTAATTATTATATCTGGATTCATGAATTCTACCCACTTCCCAACTGTTGCGTTCCAAGTAAAGTATACATAATCATCAGTTAGTTCATTTTCTTTAAATAGCAAGCCTGCGTGCATGGCTTTGGAACTATTTGGACAGAATTTATCATAAAAACAATCATCGTATTAATCTTCTTAATTTCTACATCATAATAATTAATTAAATTTGCCAAACACCTTGACACGATCACGTTTTGATAATTGATTATGAACCATAAATTAATGATATGAGTCAACCACTTATTTAAAAAATAAAGGAAAGAACACCATTTGGTAGCAGCCTCGTTGTTCATGTACATTGACTACTAAATATTCTAATTACTCATGCAAGATGGCACAAAATGCATGGCTATTATTTAATTAAATTAAAAGTTTCAAAACAATTAATTATGTATGTTATGTATATAATAATGTCTATCATACAATCCTTCCTCGTTCGATCGAGTTAAAGAGGTAGCTAGCGGTGTATCAATCCCGTATGTGGAGCGGTGGAGCTAGTGTCTCTTTATACGTACGGATAGACACCGTGAAAAAAATGACGTTGGATATGCTATATATATATACACACATATATATAAGAACTTTTTCAATAGGATCGAGTATATTGCTATGCATGCGATATCTTCCAAAATTTTCAATGTCTGTGTATGTGTGTGTCTATATATATATATATATTAACAAACTAGATATGAAAAAAATAATTTTACAGCGCAAGACCGTTCAATGTTGTCGAGGTCTCAACCGCTCATTAATTTGTTTAGTAGCAACATTTAAACAACTCAGCTTTGCATGTACATATGAAATATTTATATCGATTGATCAAGTACCAAAGTACTGTACCTCCAATGAAGAACAAAGCATTTTATTTCTTTAATTTGTTACTGATCAGACCATCAATTTTATCTGTTACCAGTTATAGTGTGCCCTAATAATCTAACACTCAGCATCAAAATCAGAAACCAACGATCTGTACAACAGAGCTTGTTCGTTTAATTTTAATTTACAGATCATATATATATATATATATATTCTTATTAGTAATCTATACTTTTTTCACAGAGCTGTTGACAATCTGTAACTAATAATTATTATTTAATTTAACTAAATTAGGGTTTCATGAAGATAGATTTTTTTATTATTACATGCATGTAGTCTCCTTGCTTAATCCTCAAATTATGCCTAGTAATCTGTGCATAATTAACTTGTTCATCTGATCATTAATTTCCTTACAAAAGCATGTCAATGTGTTAAAAGTCAAAACAGAGGGAAATTATAGAAAAATTACTCAGGTCAACATAAATTTTCGAAGTCGGCACAGATAATTTGAATTACAAGATTAGCATAGAATGTGAGGTATTAACGCCTAATTACACCGTTAATTTCTTTAATTACCAATAATTTCGGTTTTTTGATAATATATAGTTAAGGTTTTAGCTTAGACCAGATTCAATATGATTTAGCATTCATGACAGTTATTTCATCAATTTCTTGGACTAATAATTGACATGGATCATTAAAATTTGATGTGCCACGTGTAAGAAACGAAGTAATCTTAAGTATGATTACGGAATTAATAACAAGAAATGATGACCCTAAATCAAATAAATGCATCAGCTGACACTGAGGGAGAATGCTTCTGCTATGGTTGGTGAACATTGACCTTTTAATGTGTCACCGCCCATTGCTTTGCTCCAATGCCTGCTAAACTTTGATTATGTTATAATTTTAAGCATAAAATATACGTAACGTGTCCAAGATGAAGGGAGATTAACAAATTTTCACTGTATAAATAGCCTTGATAGGTAACCTATTCAGCACCACATCATTAGTACTGTACCAGTTTGATACAAAGTTTCTGGGCATTTGCTTTGTGTAATCTTCATTAACTAATGGCTATTCCCGTGATTGACTTCTCGAAGCTCGATGGAGAGGAGAGAGCCGAAACTTTGGCTCAGATTGCGAGATGCTGCGAAGAATGGGGATTCTTTCAGGTAATTCTCGACTAATTATAATAACAGGCAATGAAATAAATCTTGAAATCTGAAAGGAGTATAATTTTGTGGGGGCATTTTGCAGTTGGTGAACCATGGAATCCCCGAGAAGCTACTGGAGAGGGTGAAGAAGGTAGCTCTGAATGCTACAAATTGGAAAGAGAGGAGAATTTCAAGAACTCACAGACTGTTAAGCTTCTAAATGAATTGGTGGAGAAGAAAAGTGAGGAGAAATTGGAGAATGTGGATTGGGAAGATGTTTTCCTTCTTTCGGATGAGAATGAAGATGAATGGCCTACTCAAACTTCTGCATTCAAGTAAGCATCATAATTTGCATCCATTTTTACATTCTTCCTCTTTGAGATTTCGTATAACATCTCTCTCTCTCTCTCTCTCTCTCTCTCTCTCTATATATATATATATATGTGTGTGTGTGTGTGTGTGTGTGTGTGTGTGTTGACAGGGAAACAATGAAGGAATATAGGGATGAACTTAGGAAATTGGCATTTAAAGTCATGGAGGTAATGGATGAAAACTTGGGATTACCAAAAGGGTACATTAAGAAAGCCTTTGATGGGGCAGGTGAGAAAGGAACCGCCTTTTTGGGCACCAAGGTAAGCCATTATCCGCCGTGCCCTCATCCAGAAAAGCTGAACGGCCTCCGGGCTCACACCGATGCCGGAGGTGTCATCCTACTATTTCAAGATGATGAGGTTAAAGGGCTTCAAATTCTGAGAGATGGGGAGTGGATTGATGTCCAGCCTATGAAAAACTCTATAGTGATCAATACTGGGGACCAGATAGAAGTCCTTAGCAATGGGAGATACAAGAGTGTTTGGCACCGGGTTTTGGTTTCTGACCACGGGAATCGGAGATCGATTGCTTCATTCTATAATCCATCACTGAATGCCACCATAGAACCTGCTAAACAACTGGTGGAGCAAACTGAGAAAGAGCAGCATGTGGAACCAATTTACCCCAGGTTTGTGTTTGGGGATTACATGTCTGTTTACATCGAACAGAAGTTCCTCCCTAAAGAACCAAGATTCCAAGCTGTGAAGGCCAAGTAACAGAGGAATGTAACTACACATTTTACATTCATGTTTCCCTTTTTTTTCCTTCTTTTTTCCTTTTTTTTTTTTGGGTGGGCCCGGGGGTTTGTTAAGGATATGAAACAGTGCCTTCAGTTAGCAAAATGCTATACTGGCATGTTATCTAGAGTTGACTAAAAGTTAAATAGTGTTTTATTGGCATCTCTGTGTATGCAATTTCAGTTATCAAGTTGTGGTGTTTTAAGTAATTGGTATCTCTATCCAATCCATTATTATGCTATGACTACTTGTAGTTTTTCTTTAGTGTGTCAACAATTGGACTGTACTTCAGAGCTAGTAATCTGAAAGTTATTAATTATTGTTTCCTAGAATTATTATAATATTTATTATGTTAAGATTAGATTACATAGAAACTGTATAAACCAATTATTAAGAAATGTTTGGGAGATAAAATGATTTTCACACTTATGTTACAAAGTTTAACAGAGAAATAGATAATTGCAAGAAAATGTAGATAAGAGTGGCTGGGGAAGCTACCTTAGCCAAGAACAGTAGGAAAAGAATAAAAAGCAGCCAGAAATAGATGACTGCAGAATTTTCAACTTTATAAACTATTTGAGGTATATATAACATGTACAAGTATATATTTTCGGAATTAGGGGAAAAAATGGAAAAGTGGCAGACCCCTATAGGTAATGTGGGAGCCAATCAGGAAAACCTTTGCCGTCTGCTCTCTGACGTGAGCAGCGCTTAATTTTCTAACTTACAAACTATAAAGTAATATACATCTTGGCAGAAAAATGAAAATTTCAGCAATCAATCAAAGAGCTTTCTGATCTAATCTTTCGTTCCAGTTCAAGCAACGAATCAAGCTCCGGAACCAATCACCTGTTTGGTCCGACTTGTTGACTGTTGGAAGTGGATGTTGGCTCATAGATATACGAACTGAATCACCTCTAGACAGTTGTTGCCTTCTCTTTCCATCAAACGAGACCCAAGCATTACTTCGTGCATCGTCTGGAATCTATCACCCAAGATATGACAAGTTACAATGAAAAATAGTATGACCAAAAGTCTAAACAAGTAGTGTGACGAATAATAATAGAATTATAGCCACTATATCAGAAAAATTCCTCAGGAGGTATGTGATTGTCACTGGTTAAATAACTTGATAGAGGTCAAAAACTAATACGACTACACCATACAATAAAACTGCATAAAGAAAGCATACCTTTAATTCCAACCTTGCAGAATCAGGAAGTATGACAGGTCTGAACGAGAGAGAATGTGGGCAAATTGGTGTGAATAGCATGCAAGGAACATTTGGATGTACCTGCATTTGGTTATAGCCACTGGTGACCACTTGTGTACCATTTCATAGTTCTCAACTAACATTATCTCAGCAAAGTATCATCGTGTTTTGTGAGTCTGTTATAAACATTAAACAACTCAAAATTATAAAACAAAGCAGCACATCAACTATGACAACAGGCATGGATTCTTGAATATGCGTTATATTGCTTACATAAAATTAAGTACTACTTACAATTACCTGCCCAAAGGGGGCAGGATCACAATATCCCACCATTAATGTGGCACTACCAAGTCAGCATCCGGTGCTGTGCCACCGGTTTTGGGCACCATGACACTGCCCCCATGGGGCAGGTGATCATCCCTGATTGCCATATTGATCTGTTTTAATTTTGTAGATTTAGTTTATTTTCATTGTTTGCCTTGTGCTGGTTAGCCTTTGTCAGCAGCATCTTTTGCCTGCTAAACTATCAGCACCCAGATTTCCTTTGATCAAACAAAATAACATTGAATGTCAATGACCCAGGAGAAATTTATGTAGAAAGTTCTGGTCAAGATTTTTCCACTGAGAAATGCATGCCTCCATCTACAGTAACTTTTTGCTCACACTAATAACACCAAAACAAACTAACATTAAAGTTCCAATTATTTCTATCAGAGGGTGATGTAGCAATGGCATATTCCCTCGGACTAGGAGAGAAAAATATCTTTTTGTTGAAACAAGTTAAAAGAAGTTTCAATTTGTCCAGCCGACATATCTTCTCCCACAATCACATTGTTAAAATTTAGGGTTAATTACACCTAACTTCCCCAACCTTTCAACTTTTTATCGATTACGTCCCTAACCTTTAATTTTCCGTTTTAGCCTCCCAACCTTTTAAAATTATTACACTTAATGTCCCTGTGATGGAAACCATCTTTTCTATTGTTAAAGCTGAGGGTATTTTGGAAAAATACAAAAAAAAAAAAAAAAACTAATATTTTAATATTTTTGATTGGGAAAAAAAAGAGGTGGGAGACCCCCCCCCCCGGGGGGGGGGGGGGGGGGGGGGGGGGGGGGGGGGGGGGGGGGGG
>CAVNYN010230688.1:0-19758 GCA_963692815.1 Nyctanthes arbor-tristis
TTCAGGTTATAACTCAACTCTGCGAAGGGGATATGTGACACATCATGAGTACATCCAAGTAGGCAAGGGGAGAGATGTTGGTATGAATCAGATATCTCTATTTGAGGCAAAGGTTGCAAATGGCAATGGAGAGCAGACACTTAGCCGAGATGTCTATCGGCTTGGACGTCGATTTGATTTCTACAGGATGTTATCGTTCTACTTCACAACTGTTGGATTTTACGTCAGCAGTATGGTAAGTGAGATTATTCGACACGTTACATTTGTTTGACTATGGATTTTACATTTGTTTGCTAATAGATGTATTGTTTGAATAAGTGTCCCCCCCCCCCCGACCCTAAATATCATTGATCAACATTTCTATGCTCATAACCAAGAAGCCTTTGTCTAACAATTGATTACTTCTGCTGTCCTTGTATGATGTCATAATAATGAGGTTGAGAAGGTGATAATTGAGTTTTTTCAAAAAGCTAATCTAAGATTTGGAAAACTTATGAAACATACTCTCTACACAGAATGTAATTATACATAACAGCCAATTCACTGAAAATGATCTAAAGCCCAATGTCTGGCGGCATTCATGCGTGCCATCTGGCATGCGATATCATACCTTGTGATGTGGCATGCTAGATGACACACACCTGGAGGCATAATACTACCAGTCATACGGCATTAGATCATTGTTGGCCAATTCACACCCCTCCCCCCAACCAAAAAAATAAAAAAATAAAAAAACAAAAACAAAAAAGTACAAAAAATTACAAGTTAAATTACGCTTCTCCTGCAGTATCTTTGCAAATGAAATATTAATAGCACTGGTCGCTTTCCTTTTCTTAATTTGAAAGGGGGCCTTGCAGTTTGGGTAAATAATTGGAGTGATATCTTGATTGAAATTCTACTTGATCATGTTGGAAAATTTTCCTATCTGCATGATAAGGACAACTGTATGAACGTGGGATTATTTGATGATGAAATGCAAAGTGCCATCGGAAACCGGTTCTAGTACAAGGTTGTTAATGCCTTTCAACAACATAGACATTTATGTTTCCTGCTTCCTTTTAACTTTTTAACTTTTCTTTACTTATGGGATCTTATAGTTTTCATATTGTTCTAATTCTTAAACCTTTTAAGACTTTCCAGTTCTTCTCTATTTTCTTATTTTATATGTAAATCTACCATAATGCAGTTTGAGTAAGAAGTGTCCCTTTTTTCTCTTTCTGTTTCACAGTTATGCTTCTTAAAGGTTTCTCCCTTCGGTTAGATTTTCATTTTGAAACATTCTCAGGTTACCGTGCTTACTGTGTACATCTTCTTATACGGGCGATTGTATATGGTCCTGAGTGGATTGGAGAGGAGAATTTTAGAAGAACCAACTATCCGTCAGAGCAAAGCTCTTGAAGAAGCTTTGGCTACCCAGTCTTTCTTTCAGCTTGGATTTTTGCTTGTGATGCCTATGGTGATGGAAATTGGCCTGGAAAGAGGATTTCGTACTGCTGTTGGTGACTTTATTATTATGCAGTTGCAGCTGGCATCTGTGTTCTTTACATTTCAGCTTGGAACAAAAGCACATTATTTTGGGAGGACAATTTTGCATGGAGGTTCTAAATATCGAGCTACTGGTCGGGGTTTTGTTGTTTTCCATGCCAAATTTGCTGAAAATTACAGATTGTACTCTCGTAGTCACTTTGTAAAAGGGTTAGAGCTTTTCATTCTGCTGATTGTCTATGAAGTCTATGGCCACTCATATCGCAGTTCTTCGTTATACTTCTTCATTACATTTTCAATGTGGTTCCTCGTCGCTTCATGGTTATTTGCTCCATTTGTCTTCAACCCATCTGGATTTGAGTGGCAAAAAACAGTGGATGATTGGACGGATTGGAAAAGATGGATGGGTAACCGAGGTGGTATTGGGATATCACCTGATAAAAGCTGGGAATCTTGGTGGAATGGAGAACAGGAACACCTAAAATACACAAATATAAGGGGCAGACTTCTTGAGATTATTCTTGCATTTAGATTTTTCATCTACCAATATGGGATAGTTTATCAGCTTAAGATATCTCACCAGAGCAAGAGTATCCTGGTAGATAATCTTACATCTCTACCTAGTTTCTATTCGCTTTGATCTTGTCCACTCATTTACCGTTTTTCTTGCTTAAAATCATTTCTACAGGTTTATGGACTTTCTTGGTTCGTCATGGCAGTTGCTCTTGTACTGTTAAAGGTACGCTTTCTGATTATTAATCTGTACGTATTAGGCTATTATCACCAATATGGGATTGTTTGCATCTTCTAAGTCAATTAGCTCAAAACTGGTATAATGCCCACGGTGGGCAAAATTTATTGTGCTGACTGCCCATGTAATTGCGCCACGTGTCCAAATCTTTTATCTAGTCGGACACGTGGCACAGTCACACGAGTGGTGGGAACAATAAGCCGTGCATGATGATTCTCTTTCATTGTCCCAAACACTGAAGCCATTTTCGTGGATTTCTTTATATTGGCAATTCTTGCCATGGTTGACTTCATACTTCCACGGAAAAACTTTGGACCATACTGCAATTAACAAGTAGCATTCTAGCTTTATGAAAATCAATTGAAGAGGCCTCTGATGAGCTTATCAATAACCAAAAAGGAGGTGACTGCTAGGATTTTGAAAAAGGAATTAGAAAAAAACAAGCCCTTTGATGAAGGCGCAAGAGTATCGCCCAAAGAGGCATCACTTAATAATACTGTTAACCCTCTTCTGTTATTCAGAATGTCTTCTCTTATGATGGTTTTTTGTATACAAACAGATGGTGTCCATGGGCAGACGAAGATTTGGTACCGATTTCCAGCTTACGTTTAGGATTCTGAAAGCACTTTTGTTCCTTGGTTTTGTATCTGTCATGATGGTATTATTTGTGGTCGCTGGCCTTGCTGTGACTGATATATTCGCCGCTATCCTTGCCTTCATGCCTACTGGATGGGCCCTTATCCTAGTAAGTAACATTCCACCAGTTAGTCGACAAAATCTTTAACTCAGTTTTTGTATCCTTTTCCAAAATCATGTTATTTTCTAGCATTACTGCTTTGAGCAGTTTCAAGGTGGATTTGTAGTGTTCTTACATTTACTCCCAACCTCAGATTTCTCAAGCATGTGCACCCTGTCTGAAGCACCTAAAACTTTGGGATTCAGTGATGGAGTTATCGAGAGCATATGAGTGCGTAATGGGACTGATTATATTCACGCCCATCGTTGTATTGTCTTGGTTCCCGTTTGTATCAGAGTTCCAGACTCGACTTCTCTTCAACCAGGCATTCAGTCGGGGCCTCCAGATATCGATGATTCTGGCTGGGAGGAAGGACAAATCACTGGCCACTTGATTTTTCCGGTTCCTCCCTTTTGCTTACAATTCATGTCTTTACTATTTATTTACCATTAGAATGGTGCTAGATTAATTGTTTACAGAAAGATTCAAATATAGGCGATGATGTATATTGCATAGGGAGAGTTAGAATTCATGGTGAAAGTGCAAATTTCTAAAACTATTGTAAGATTTTTTTTCTTCCCCCCAATAGAGACTCGCAAATTAATCATTTTTCTGAATTTGAATGTAAATATAGGCTTATTCTTCTCGAGATAATTGCATACCGCAAATTCGCCGTGCAACACATGCAGTTATTCTTACGACCTTAGATGTCGTCGATGGAACCATGCAAGAAGAAAGTAGCAGTGACGGTCTATCCGTGACTTACATGGCTCACGAAGGGCATATCTCGTGAGTTTATAAGAACGTTGGACGACATTTGTTTATATAAAAGTTGATTTTAAAGCTGAGTACTTTGGATAATGATTGTAAAATTGCCTTCCCGTTCTAACGCCAACCAATTGGAGTCATACAGTGACTACTGGTTATCGTTGATATAGAAGTGGGTGTTGCGCAGTCCTGATTTCCCCTCACATATAGGGGGCACATTATTTACAGGTTTATCAAGGGTCTCTTATCACATGTGCATATGACGGGATAATACCATTATATATTTAGTTGGAGATCATTTTTGGGGTTTTGCGGGCCTGACAATTGGCACTTACTAAATGCAGGGTAATTATATTTGTTTTTTTTCTATTGATTTACTTAAAAGGTGAGTTAACTGTGGTGCTATGAGACGTCAATGACCGGCACGAAATAATTTTTGTTTGAATTTTGATGATGATTTTGTTGTCAAAGTGTCTGTTAGAATGGTAATTATTTTAAAGAAGAAAAGATGTTACAAAGTGTGTTTGAGGCTATGAGCAAAATGTTGAGAAATCACAGGTCATTAGGACAACTAATTTAATAATGATGATAATTATGAATAATTCGTCCGGACACTAGCCGTTGAGAAATCACTTGAATAGAAATCAAGCACTACCGGCCATAAATAAAGTTTATTTTAATCAATCAAAACTGTTGGTAATTATGAGAGTCGACTCGTCGACCAAACATGATTTTTATGTTCTTTTTCTTCTTTAAAAAGCGACGCATCATGCTCGACCAAACAAACCCATATATAAGAGTGTGATTTTGTTCACCTCATTTAACGGAGGGTGTCTATACCTCTTGTTAAATGGGGGTTAATTCCAATACTCTCTATCACTCCCCATAAATGAAGGAAGAGAAAAAGTGTTGGTTTGCATTGGAATTAACCCCCCATTTAACAGGAGGTATAGATACCCCAGTTAAATACCCCGGTTAAATACTATTAAATGGGGTGAAGAAAATCACACTCCATATATAATAACGTTACTTTTATGGGCTTCGGCCAGCAAATATCCTTTTATACCACTGCTGATGATGAATCCTATGCTCCATATATAATCGCTCACACCTCCTAAGAAAATGACACCCAGGGGGGAGGGAGGAAGAGAATGCGGAGGATTTGGTCGACGAAGAAACTGAGCAGCGTTGACTGGTGGCCGTGGAGGAGTTTATTTCCTTCTCGGGCGAAATGGAAAGGGGTGAATTTTCAGATATGGCTAGTGGATGATGTTATTTTCAAGATTGTATATGTAGTAGAAGCCATTGTTCTTGTTTCCACCTTGTGCTTCTTCTACCTCTGTTGCGGTTGCCATTTCTGATTCATCAGTATAACCTCCCTGTCCCAGAGGTTTCTGGAAATTTTCCTAGGTTTTCTTGTTCTTTGGTTTCTTTTGCTAAAATTCTACACATGATTTTTCAGTCTTTCTTCTTCTTGTATACTTAACTGTTCTTTTCTGGTTGATCGAATCCTTTCATGTAATTTGCTATCATCATCTGGTATGTAATCGTAATCAATAGATTAGAATAGATCATCGGAGTTGAGTTCTTGGAATTACCCAAATTCTGTTTATAATTGCCTGCTCTGTAAGATCAGATAATCTTTCCATAGTTTAGTGGAATAATACATTGAAATTCTGTCTAATTGTCGTTAATCATGATAATTTTCAAAAACCTCCAGGATGTATTGTTAAACAACTTCCTGCCCCGGCAGACCACATGAGGCTTGATTAATCAGCGAAAGCCATTTGTGTTGTAGTCCCTAAAGCATCTCAAATTGAGAGGGACAACGACGGCCCCAGATCGTGTTTAAGCCTCCATTCGCGGTTCGTGTTTGAAGTATTCTAATTTGGTTCGTGTTCGTGTTGCTGGAGTTTTTGCCATTTCAACCTCTATTTTCCAACAAGAATATCACTCTTATGATTCTTGCAAACCTTTCTTTGCACTGAATATAATTAAATTTTAGTGGCTACCAATATTATATATGCTATTTTTTTTTTCTCACATTCAAATTCTCTTATTTATTTTGAGGGGGAAATAAGTTCATTTATTAACGGGTCCTCAATGGCAACTTTTTGTTATAAATCTCACGATCAACTTTAATAAAACATTTCCTTTAAAAAAAAAAGGAAAAACTTTAACAAAACATAATACGTGTATAGAGATAGAAATCTAATAATTAATTCTAATATATCCACATATATAACTTTTGAAGTCTCTCGGTTGATATAGTCATATGGAATAACATGTAACTTAGCTAACTGAATATACATTATTCAAAATGATTTATTGTGAAGCTAAGATAAACCTATATATATGTTTTGTAACAAAACCTCCTACCGCATGTTAATTATTTTCTCACACGATTGTCATATCTAATTTCATGTACATACGGTATTTGTTGGTCCCGCTATTTGTAGTAGCACTCTTAGTATAGAAACGCAATTTTTTTTATCGAAATGATAATGGTAATAATAAAACTGATTTAAGAACTACAAATACAAATAAAATTTTATGTTGATTATATTTTACAATTAATGTACACATGTAAATATAACCAACACACTAATGTAAAATAAAATCTTCTCGCTGAGTGGGGATGGGGGATTAGGATCTTCGACCTGTTTGTACCATTGCTATTCCAATGTATACTAGTAAATATGCTAAAAAAAAGGGCATCACCGATGGCATTTTCCTCCAGTGAAGCTAAGAATTCCATCGGAAAAACCCTTCATCGATGGAATTTTTCCGTCAGAAAATCTGTCGGTAATGCCTTGCTCAGTAATAGTCTCCGATGGAAATTTTGAATCCATTAGAAATTTCCGTCAAAATTTCCAGTGGAATTAAATTCCTTCGGAAATTTCCAACGGATAAAAATCAATTTCCGTTGGAATTAAGTGTCCATCGGAAATTTCTGACAGACGCAAAAAAAAAAAAAAAGTCCCAACTCAAACTGTTAACGTGAGAAATTTATTTCCCTAATTTCCAACGGATAAAAATCAATTTCCGTTGGAATTAAGGGTCCATCGGAAATTTCTGATAGACGCAAAAAAAAAAAAAAAGCCCCTACACAAACTGGTAAGGTTGGAGAGTAAAGTCTCAACCACCAAGCTACCGTTCATTCTTGTTAAGATTTTGCCCCAAAATTTATATAAAGTATATTCGAGTAATTTTACTAATTAAAAAATATTGAATTTTCCTTTTCAAACTTTGGGGCTTTTTATTAATTAAACTTTTGTTATATATTATTTCATATATATCATTTATTCTCTATATTTTTTTGGTTCTATTAAAATAAAAATGTGATTAATGTGAATTTTTCTTTTAAAAACCCAATAATTAATAAAGTATTTTATTTGCAACTATTGTTTCAAACATTAACTACTAAAATTTTTACAAATGAATCGCCGAATATTATAAGAGTGCATATAATCGATCTTTTCATAAGACAAGTGCACGAATCATATATGTGAATAGAGTAGAAAGAAATGATGATTATATATGTATGCGCATGCGACACATATGTCCAATAATAGTCAAAAGTCGACATCTAACTACTTAATACATTATGAATTTCATAACTACAATAATTGTTATGCATATTGAGATTCTATTTTTTATATTTATTTCTATTCCATGTCAACTAGTATCCAATCTAGAAACTGTTCACGTTTATTTATTTATTTATTTTTTGGCTCTTTTTTCTAATTTTAGTTTGTACTTTTAATTATAGATACAAAATATAAATTATTTTCTATTTCATATCTAGGATTGTTTATTATTAACAACACTTTTAATTTTTTGTAACGTTTTAAATTTAGAAAAAAATTTATTTGCTATATATCAATTAACTTATCTTTTAGTTTGCAAAAAAAATTAATAAATCTTCTATATATTTTTTTACAATTTAAAAGTTAATATAAATTTATTATAGAACATTATACATATTAAAACCTATTAATAAAGTAATTTGATGAATTATTATCGTAATTAAAAAATAAAACTTATCTCAAACTTATTAAAAAAATTTTTAACTAATAATATTTAAAACTTTCAAGATTTTATAAAGGGAAATTAATATATATTTTTAAAGATATTTTATAAAGGAAATGGATACTTTCCGTTGGAAATTCAAGACGGTCGGAGGTTCCGTAGGAAATTTCTGACGGTTTGTCACTTATGACGACATATTGTGTTCGTCGGAAATTTCCGATGACCAGCTGGAGGCCGTTGGAAATTTCTGACGGAATCAAGGTCCATCAGAAATTTTTGATGGAAAGTCATTTTTGTCGGAAATTTCCGATGGATTTTCATCCATCCGAAAAAATCAGTCAGTGATGTCCTGTTTTTTAGTAGTGAATATATGTGCGATGCACGTCTTACGTTTCATTTTTAATTCAAATCCGCGTAGATATTGTTATAAAATCTGTGCAATTAATAATACATAAAACATTAATAATATTTGCTTTAATAATAAAATAAAATAAAGTACAGTACATAATGTATGGTACATGTTTATAGATAAAATTTCAAACCTAAAGTGGATAGCATATATTTTTCACCTTAAAAAGTCAAAATTGCATTATAAAATGATCCGTCTGATTATTCGTTGAGCTTTTTTTTCATTTCTAAAACATCTAATATAAACATGAAGTAATTTTCATATATGAGGCCCTATATTTATATAAGTAAAATAAAATAGTGCCTGATATAAAGATTTGAAAAAATAAACATATTAGAAACTAAACATAAAAGCTACAAGTATGTCTCACTTCATTAAAAAAATAAGAATTTACAATATCGTCCTGGTTAAAGATTAACAGAGTAAAACTTACGGCTATTATACGTACTAATTGTATAATTTTTTAGACATTAAATCATAAGCCAAGAAAATGAAAAAGAAGAAAACTACAAAAGATCATACATAAATACATAGATGCATTGCACACGTGTTTAAAAAATATATAAATATATAGATAAATATAGTGGTTTTGTATATGCTCATTTCCAAAACTTATCACGAAACAAAAACTCTAAAAGTTGGAAAGAATATGAGAACACAAAGATCAAATGTACCTTTAAAAGTTACTACTAAATAAAGTAATGCATCAAAGAATCAAAGTACTAAACCAAATAATACTTAATATTATTGATGATAATTTAACAATCATATCATATACTAATTGTATGAAACTGTATTGAAGATTTTGAGATAGCTAAATGGATTTGTTACAATATAAATATCAAAGCACTTAGCTCGCAGTAACATAAGAAAGATATTGAGATAGTGGTTTCTATTATATGATGCAAACAAGAAAAATCTCAATATATAATTTAGCAACATAGTAACTTCAACTCTTGATCTTAAATGTAAATATCAAATCACTTAGTTTCTAATAACATAAGAAGGATATTGAGATACCGGTTTCTATTATACTGATGCAAACAAGAAAAATCTCAATATATAAGGTGTAGGATTAGCAAGTTTTAATAAAATATAAAAAAAAAAAAGAGTTCCTGGGCCATGTGAGTTAGCAAGCTTAAAAAAAATTAAAAAAATTAAAAATGTAGGACTTTCTGGGAAGCAAACCTTATTAAAAAAAAAAAGAAATTACTGTTCATTAAACAGCACAAATAGTAGTGATATATTAAATATATTTCACAGTCAAATTTTATACATTATCTATTGTCTATCTCGTGGATAGCATGGGCGTAACACCACTATTCTTTAATGAGCCATGTTATTATAGTTATATGCAAGAAAATAAATTCATCATTTTATATTGGGTTAATTTCACAAAAGGTCCCCAACCTTTGAATTTAGAATCGAATAGTTCCCAATCTTTTTTAGCTCTCCTGACTCCCCCAACATTTTATAAATGCGCACAATTGGTCCCTCTTGTAACTATTCCCTCAACTTTTTATATAAAATGATGATTATATCCCATAGCCTTTTAATTTTAAAAATAAAACATTTAGAAATATTAAAAATAATAAAAAAATTAAAAAAAAACAAAACACCCACCCCACCCCTCTTCCCTAGAGAGCCGCTGAAAATGGCTGCCGGAGCCATTTCCAGTGGTCGAAAAAATGCCGAAAACGGTAGTAGATATGGAGGGTGGATCCCTGCATGTTCTGCCAGAAATGGCAGCATTTTACTGCCATTCCGGCATCCCTCCATTGGGGGATCCACCCCCCATATCTGCTGCCAGAAACGACAGCTGTTTGCTACTATTTTCGGCAGTATTTTGGCCACCAGAAATGGTTGGGGCAGCCATTTCCAGCCGTCCTCTTGGGAGGGGAAGGGAATGGGTGGGTGGGTTTTTTTAATTTTTTATTATTTTTAATATTTTTAAAATTTTTAAATGTTTTGTTTTTAAAATTAAAAGGTTAAAGGGTATAATCATCATTTTATATGAAAAGTTAAGGGAATAGTGACAAAAAGGATTTATTGTACATATTTATGAAAGGTTAAGACCTATCCGATTTTAAACCCAACGGTTGGGGACCTTTTGTGAAATTAACTTTTTTATATTATAGTTATTATGACAGTTAATGTATTCAAGTAGGAGGCAGAAAAATATTTATTGTTTTATATTTAATGAAGAAAATCAGAAACGAACTCCTGTGTGGTGTAGTTGGATATCAAGCTAGTCTCACAAACTAGGGTTTCCCGGTTCGAACCCGGGCTCAGACATTTTATGTTTTTTTCCTTTTCCAATTTAACTTAAAACAGATTTTATGCAGAAAAATTAATAAATAATAAACTAACTAATATTGCAATATCGCATGGATAGAAATAACCATATAATTTCATTTAAAGTTTTCTTTGTGTAGTCGTAAAATTAAAAAAGTACTGCTAATAGTTTTACATAATACATTATAATAATTAGAAATACAAGTGTAAAATGTGCTCCTAACTTCAAAGCGTACTCCTTAAAAAATAAATTCAAAGGATACTAACATAATATTTGGATATTTAGAAAAACAATAATTTTCTTTTTTTTTTTTTTAAATTCAAATGTGTTCATAAAGGGATTTAACCTATAAAATATATGTGTAAATTAAAATATGGATGAGAAAACTTTTATGTTAATTATTTGTATATGTTATTTTTATTCTTTCTTAAGTACAATAATAAAAATAATATGCTCAAATTTTCCATCATCATAATAATAATAATATGCTAAAAGAACCCCAACTCTACTTTCAGGCCTTTTGGGTGCGGTCATGGGTAAAATTAGGGAATTAAGGTTTTTTAATCTCTTCCAAAAAATAAGGCATGAGATGACCATTTTTGAAAAACCAAGTACTAACCCACCTCGACCCCCATAATTGATCGATCTTTTCTTCTCTCTCTCTCTCTCTCTCTCTCTCTCTCTCTCTCTCTACCTTCTTTCTGTCTCATAACACTACCACCACAGGTGACACCTCTTCGACATTGCCACGCTGCCGATGCCACCGCCCCAATTGCCATAGCCATTCTTTGTCATCACGGCCATTCCACCATGTACTCCCAATATGAGTTTTGATCGCGATTTCGCGATTCGAAATCTCAGATCAGTTGTATTTGAAATTCGAGTTCCAATTTCTAATTCAGGCTATGTTTGATATTTTTTGTTTAACTTAAATTAGGGTTTCAAATTTTCGTGTTTCTAATTCAATTTAGGATTTTTTTCCCTTCAATTTGGTTTAATTTCTGGTTCAATTAGGGTTTCGAATTAGAAATCGGGGTTAAATTTCGAGTTTGATATTTCTAGTTTGTGAATTAAGGATTGATTTTGATGGTTGTTTTGTGTGTGGCCGGCGGAAGTGGTGCGTTGTTGTTGGTGGTGTATTGCGACTTAGTTCTGGCGAGTTGTGGTAGATGTGTGTTGTGACTTAGTGTTCCGATGAGTTGTAGTGGAGGTGTGTTGTGACTTAGTGTTCCAGTGAGTTGTGGTGGAGGTGTGTTATGACTTAGTGTTCCAGGGAGTTGTGGAGGAGTGTGTTATGATTCAGTGTTCCAGTGAGTTCTTGTGATAGCAATGGTGTGTGATAGTGATGGCATGACTGATGGTCTCGTACTAATTTGTGATCAACAAAATATCACAATAATTGGTCACAATCAAAATGATTGGACAAAGCCATAATAATTACCCCAAAATAATAATAATAATATAACTTAATATTAAAAATAGAGTAAAAAGGATGGGTATTTGTCAAATTAACTCGGGCCAATGAGACCAATCTCTGTCATCTTGTCGAGGTCTGCCTTGTTAAAAGTTGGACTTAGGGGTGGGTATTTTTTTGGGTCGATGCGGCTGAACCCAACAACCCAATTGGCTCGATCGAGTTGGGGAGTGAAAAAAAAAAACAAAAATTAATCCCAAAAAATTGAAAAAGTGTTCAAAAACTGAAGAAGGTTAGTTAAAATGTCATCTAAATCTCAAACTAACAGAAGTCAGGTCATTTTCAGGCTTGACCCTACCCGTCCGACACCCAGCCTACTAATAGTATTGTAAATTACAAGATTGACTATTTTATGTTATATCCTCATTAATCTATCTAATAGTTGTGAACGTAGCAACTATATAGGCATTTGTGGGATGGGGAGGGAGTATGAATTGACAAAATCAACCACACTATTTAGAGGATTTTTTCTATCACAATACGATTTTATGTTGATACGACCAAAAAATTTCTCCAATCCACAGTTTATAAGGGCAATTCCAATGTTCTAGTGAGATGATAATTCAATAGCAAGTGCACATTTTAGATAAGAAAAACTCTTCAATAAGGCTGATAAGCAATACAACTCCCACCACTTATGTGACCCTAAGGTGATAGTACCATGTCAGATGTGGCAGTTATATTTGCTCTCGATACTCATATTAGCACTACACTTTCATTTTGTATACATACACACACACTTCTAATTAATTGCATCGAAAGACCCCAGTGTTTTAAATTATAACTAGTCTTGCACCCGTGCATTGCACGGGAAAACAAATCCGCAATACTATTAATTTAAATAATTAACTATAAGACTATAATAAAATATCTACAATTAAAAGTTACAGAATAATAAATATTTATTGTATTATCATAAAAATCATTAAAATTTTTCACCCTAATATAAATTTTGGAAAACCAATTTAAACCTTTAAGTTTTTTCCCCAATTCTCGGTTGAAAGGATCTTGAAATTCATTACCCTTTCTATTTATTTCTTCTCTTTTATTCATTTCTCTTTAAAATAAACAAAAACTAAATGCCATTAACACAATTGGATTATTTCGTAGTACACTTGGTGTTAAATGATAAGTTGAAATAAAAGCAAGTGCACGTCTTTAGCATCAGTGATCTTATAAAACATTACTCATAAACAAAAGTATTGACGAATTGTCAAAACTCCAATTCTAGACAAAATAAAGTTCATTTAATAACTTCTAGACATGTAATGCTAAAAGCTAATACATGTTACGAATTGAATTGCCAAATTCTATTTGACTTGGTAATTTGATCAAAAGTTCTCCACTTTCACAAGACTCAAATTCTACATTTACATTCCCACGCATATTATGCTCATATCCATGTAACTTTAGCCAACATAACAAAAGAATGTAAAGTAATGTGACATCAAGGCTTACAAAGAGAAAATATCTTGAAATGTGAAAAATAGACCTCGATGATCAAACTGATCTAATACAATGTGTTCCAATTTCATGAGCCATTTTTTCCTTGGTGATAAACTTTTTATCCATGATCTTTATGACATATATGTTTCCTGTGTGAATCTTTATTCTTAAATTTTTCGGACAACATGCTGAAAGATTAGAAATTAAAGAGCACATGAAAATTGAAAAATCAAAGAGAACACGCTAAAGAACAAAAGCTAAGATCTTTACTATTTACCTACATTGCTCCAAGAAAGGAATCATCACGACACATAAATTACCCATTTTACAATTCTAACGAACCCCTGTAGATTTTTATTTTTTTGGGTCAAGAATAAAAGAGAAATGAATTTATATGACACCACTATTATGTTTTTACAAAGTTCAAAAATAACTCTAGGGTGACTGCTGCAGGGTATCATAGCATATACTATGTAGGTGTTACCATGTATCAACAAAGAACCTTTAACATCTCAAACGATAGAAGCAGAACTTTTAGTATCTCTTCAGCTAATTTTTGAAGTTGAATGAAGATGATACGTGGAACATTGCCATATTTGAAATGCTAGAAATACACCCACGTGTTATAGATTGTAGAATGCCTCTATACATCATTTTGGTCTTCATCCTATAATTAATTGTATTACCTTGGTGCACAATCTTATAGATGAAGATAGAGTACCCATTCAGCACCTAAATTTTCAGTAGATCTCTAATATGGCTTTAGCTCATATATTATCCTTTGCATATAACATAAACTCCTTCAATGGTGGTGCCATTTCAAATGGAAAAATTAAATAAATGACTACTATCAGTGCTAAACCAAAAGTGAAAAGATCAAATCAAGCTGTGTATATTTAAATGAAATACATAGTCCAAAAATGAGGAATAGAGAAACTTGCCTTTGCAGTGCCAATCGCTTCAAGATTTAGTGCTTCTCTAATTTGCAAGGACGAAGAAAAAAGAAGAAATTAAAGATTGGATTCAAGAGAAAATATAAAGGTAAAAATTAGAAAACTTGCCAAATGCATAGAGACTGGTTAGTGGTGGATAGTGGAAAATACAATGACAACATAGAGGTAATTGGAGGGGGAAGGCACCATCCAAAGAAAATTCCCCATTCCTGCAATCTAAAAGAATAAGAACTTATTTAACAATTATTCATTTCAAGCTAACAAACCCAAACCTCAATGCTAACAAACTCAAACCTCGATAAATTTGAATGACCAAGGTAAAAGAAAAAAAATTCCCAAATGAAATAACTTTGTAACTATTCCAAATCAGACCACCCAAGCGAAGATCAAGAAGAAATTAAACCCAATAAAAAATCAATACATTAAAGCAATACAGAAATTTAGTCTATAAAGTAATACAGAAATGTAAAAGCATGAAAACATATTAAGATGAATATGTGTATATACACGTTTGTTTGAACGGACCTAACACAGATCAATAGGCAACGTCAAAAGCAAAAGTTGGTAAAACTTTTAGACAATATGATTACATATGCCGATTACATTACCTTCATAGAGTCAATCGTTTCATCAATGGAAAAGATGATACAAAATTACAAATGAATACAACAAATAAATGAAATTCTTGACATGCATTTCATTCTATCAAAACCCATATATAAGCAAGCACACATCAAATCAAAACATCATATCAAAACAAAACTCGTTAATGCCAAAATGAAATCTACTTACGGTATCAATATTCGCGGGTCCATCTTTTTCAATCTTTTCTCAGTGATCACCTGCATTTGAATCAAAACACTATCAATGAATTTATAAACTTGAGCAAAGTAGTTCATGAGTGCATCAAAATAAGAATAAAGTTCATATGTGTATAAACAGGTGATAGAATAGTAAAACAAACCATACTAACTTCAAACATTATAGGAGATGTGTTCCTCAATTCACACATACAACTTTAATGGTACGAAGAGTTCCTTCCACAAAAGAAAATGAGCGATATAAGATTCCCTATCATAATAACAAAAATACTATTGTATCAAGTGATATTTCCATCACGGTGCCATAGTTTGTCAAGTTATGTGACCCTTAAACTAAAATAAAGAGAACAATAAGCACATACATCACAGTAAAACTCACGCAACAATGACCATTAACATTCTGAAATATAAGAAATGTTCCTTTAAGAAGACCACATATATGTATTGTGATTTCACTTAATTGCTCAAAGCTTTCCCGATCTTGCATCAACTTACAGATAACCAATTTGACCTTTCAGCCATAAACTGAGTATAGTCATCATTTCAAGGGAAAAATTTTAAGTTGTCCACCAATGATTTCTCATAGTAAACGGGAAGTTAAAACAAATGTTATAAACTTAAATAACAGAAAACCTTTTAAGGTAGTTTTGAAAGGAGGAAAACAAATAAAACTTGACTACAAAGAAAAAATAATAGTAATGTACACCTAACTTTAGTATTGAATATTCAATCATCGGCAAACCTTCACAAAAATAGCAATTTACATTTGTTGCAATAGAAAAACTTGACAAAGTAAAACATAATTTCACAAAGCTGAAGAACAAAACACATAATCAAGGGAATACTTAAATTTGCCTCCAAAAAAGTTGAAACCTAGATGGCTCGACAGTCGCCAGAGCAATAAAGAGGTTCTCCAGTCAGTACAAGCATGCAGGAGCACTGCCGTGCACGACTCAGTCTCTAGGGACGTTCCTTCTCGAACTCTTGTTGGAATCCAAAACAATGATTCTGATTATTTGACTCGTCATCGATGTTGGTCTTCAAAATCGTTTCAGCCATTGCGGCGGAGAAGACATGAATATGACGAAGGCAGAATGAAAATACTTCTAATTAGTAGATTTTTTAGCCGATTGTGGAGATGGAAATACTTCTAGTAGCATATTTTCAGCAGATAACATGAATATGAAAGAGGAATAAGCCGATGCTTGGAAGCAAACTTGCACAAAAAACACGAATAAAAGAGCAATAAAAGGGAAATTATCTTGGAAAAAAATAAATAAATTTGCCAGAAATAAAACCTTCACCACAAAGGATTGACCGCAAATGTTATCACAGAGGAAATGGGAGGGAAAAAAAAAGGGCACTTAAGTGCTTTTATTATATATTAATTTATACCTAACTTTAGTATTGAATCTTCAACCATTGGCAAACCTTGACAAAAATAGTAATTGACATTCGTTACAATAGAAAAACTTGACAAAGTAAAACTTAATTTCACAAAGCTGAAGAACAAAACACATAATCAAGGGAATACTCAAATCTGCCTCCAAAAAAGTTGAAACCTAGATGGCTCGACAGTCGCCAGAGCAGTAAAGAGGTTTTCCAGTCAGTGAAAGCGTGCAGTAGCACTATCGTGAGTGACTCAGTCTCTCGGGACGTTCCTTCTCAAACTCTTGTCGGGATCCAAATCAATGATTCCGATTATTTGACGCGCCATCGATGTGGGTCTTCGAAATTATTTCAGCCATTGCGACGGAGAAGACATGAATATGATGGAGGCAGAACAGAAATACCTGTAATTAGCAGATTTTTAGCTGCTTGTGGAGATGGAAATACTTCTAGTAGCATATTTCCTGTGGATAACATGAATATGAAAGAGGAATAAACCAATGCTTGGAAGAAAACTTGCAAAAAAACACGGATAAAAGAGCAATAAAAGACAAATCAGCTTGGAAAAAATAAATAAATTTGTCAGAAATAAAACCTTCGCCACAGAGGATTGACCACAAATGTTATCACAGAGGAAATGGACAGGAAAAAAAACAAAGTAAGTACCTTTATATATTAATTTATACCTAACTTTAGTATTGAATCTTCAATCCTCGGCAAACCTTGACAAAAATAGCAATTTACATTTGTTGGAATAGAAAAATTTGACAAAGTAAAACATAATTCACAAAGGTGAAGAACAAAACACATAATCTAGGAAATATTCAAATCTGTCTCCAAAAAAGTTGAAACCTAGATGGCTCGACAGTCGCCAGAGTAGTAAAGAGGTATCCCAGTCAGTGCAAGCATGCAGGAGCACTGCCGTGCACAATTCAGTCTCTAGGGATATTCCTTCTCGAACTCTTGTCGGAATCCAAAGCAATGATTCTGATTATTTGACGCGTCATCGATGTTGGTCTTCAAAATAGTTTCAGCCATTGCGGTGGAAACACACGAATAAGACAGAGGCAGAATGGAAATACTTCTAATTAGTAGATTTTTTGGCCGGTTGTGGAGATGGTAATACTTCTAGTAGCATATTTTCTGCGGATAACATGAATATGAAAGAGGAATAAACCGATGCTTGGAAGCAAACTTGCACAAAAAAACACGGATAAAAGAACAATAAAACGCAAATCAGCTTGGAAAAAAATAGATATATTTCCCAGAAATAAAACCTTCTCCACAAAGGATTGACAGCAAATGTTACCATAGAGGAAATGGGCGGGAAAAAAACAAAGGGCACTTAAATGCCTTTATTATATATTAATATTAATTTATACCTAACTTTATTATTTAATCTTCAATCATTGGCAAACCTTGACAAAAATAGCAATTTACGTTTGTTACAATAGAAAAACTTGACAAAGTGAAACTTAATTTCACAAAGCTAAAGAACAAAATACATAATCAAGGGAATACTCAAATTTGCCTCCAAAAAAGTTGAAACCTAGATGGATTGACAGGCACCAGAGCACGAAAGAGGTTCTCCAATTAGTGCAAACGTGCAATAGCACTATCATGCGCAACTCAGTCTCAAGAGACGTTCTTTCTCGAACTCGTCGGAATCCAAATCAATGATTTCGATTATTTGACGCGCCATCGATGTTGGTCTTTGAAATCGTTTCAGCCATTGCGACGGAGAAGACATGAATATGACAGAGGCAGAAATACCTCTAATTAGCAGATTTTTAGCTGCTTGTGGAGATGGAAATACATCTAGTAACATATTTTCAGTAGATAACATGAATATGAAGAGGAATAAACCAATATTTAGAAGCAAACTTGCAGAAAAAACACAAATAAAAGAGCAATAAAAGGCAAATCAGCATGGAAAAAAATAAATAAATTTTCCAGAAATAAAACCTTCACCACAAAGGATTGACTGCAAATGTTGCCACAGAGGAAATGGACGGGAAAAAAAAACAAAGAGCACTTAAGTGCCTTTATAAATTAATAGAATAGATGTCTATAATCTTTTGATCACATTTTTCATCTTCAATTTTTATCTGGTTAGCAAATGTTATATCTTCGCCAACAAATTTCTTTCAAGCATATACTAAGATGGTCTAAAAAATTATTTGTTAATAGTATTTTATATAAGAGAAAAAATTAATAACTAAAAGAAAAATGTGACAACTTAATGTATTTTTTTTTTAAGTAGGGTAATATAATATTTGAAATGTGATCATCAATACTGATCTAAATAAAAAGTTGACAATAAAAATGAGGTAAAAATATTTGCTAGTCATCTGCTTTCCACTGGGGGAGAAGATCTATTTCTATCTTTTTTTACTCTCATTTTTTTCCACCATTTTCCGTTAACATCCCCAACACCACCCCCCCCCCCACCAAAAAAAAAAAAAAAAAGAAAAGGAAAAAAAAAAAAAACCCCCCCCAAAACTAAAAAGCCACCGCCATCTCCGCCTTACACCATTATTTCTCTGTTGTTTCTTCTTTGTTCTTCCTTCGACGCCTTGCACCATTTATTTGTATCTGGGAATTGCAGAGAAGTTTTAACGCATGTTCTCATTTGTATCTGGGAATTGCAGAGAAGTTTAACGCATGTTCTCTTTATCATTGTCAGGAAATTTCTAGTTCAATTTTTCACAACACTGAAAACATGTCTACTTCTATAATTTTGAGAACGCATTTCTAAAAACAAAGAAAATTTGGGAAGAAAACTCAAAGTATCATTGTCATTTTGCGTTTTTTCAGTGTAAAAAAAAGTGTAAATATCAAAAATCACTCTCAAACACAAATAAAAATGAATTAAAAATTGAAAAATAAAGTGGTTCGAACAAGTTTTGCAGTGGTTAAATTCTCACATTCTCGTCGTGTCAACTTCGAACAACACTTGCCCCTCCCCCTCTCTCCCTCGTGCATATCAAAGAGTGTGTAAACTGAACACAAAAAGAACAGCCGCCTTAAGGTTTTTTGTTGCGGGAAATTATGAAGAGAAATGGACAAAGGGTGCAAAAGATGTATAGCAAAACCATAACCCAAGGGGGTGCAGAAAGCAAAAAAGAACTTTGTGATGTACAGTTTCCCCCCCGCTTCCGGTCCACAGGCCAACGGATTTGTGTTTTAAACCCCACA
>CAVNYN010230691.1:0-46874 GCA_963692815.1 Nyctanthes arbor-tristis
AAAATAGTAGCCTAGCGTCTTGGGATTTCTTGTGTTGTTTGCTGGTTGGGCAAAGGGTAGAAATTGGTAGATGCGATAAAGCTTGATATATTTTTCTTGTTATACTTGGGGGATGAGTTTTGGCGAGTGAAAATTCTGTATGGTTGTAGCGACTTTAATCATACAGTGGAAAGCTTTGACAGTCCGTTAAATTTGTCTTTGTTCTTTTATTTTTCTTGTCTCAATTAAATTCCTTGAACAACGGTCCTGTGAGCGTAATCGGGGAATCTACATTAATTCCCAACATTTAAGACATACAAATGAAATTTTTCTATAGTTATTATAACTATCACTAAGAAACAAGATATAAAAATTAAAAAATGTTTAGAAAAAACTCAATAATATTTCTTTGGACTCCAGTTTTGTAAGTTATAAAGATTGAAAAGCTTCAAAGTAATAAAAACGTGGTGTAACTACTAACTATAAAAAATTATAGTGTGAATATATTTCCCTTAAAGTATATTAGCAGTTAATTTTGATGGATATTTTTGAAATTCCCCTTAATTACCCTTAAAGGGAAGAAACAAGTAAAGTCGCGTTTAATATTACTTAACATGGCAGATTAAGAAATTCCAACGATCGAAAGGTGTCGTCATTAGGGTAATCCTATTTTGTAAGAAAGGTGTCATTCTCCAACTTGCAGATCGGAAAGGAAGGAATGCATCATATTAATTATGGCTTAAGCACAACTTAAAGGGACTTGTGAGCTAACAAATCAGATGTATAACCATTGGATTAACTATTCTCCACATATTACGGATGGACCAACATTAAGAGCACTCACTCAACTTATATTATCATTATTCTATATACTAAACAGACTAGTCATAATTACTGATGTCCTTTGCACGTAATGCAAGCGTCATTAAGTGTACGAATCCGCATATTTTATATACTAGTTGAGAATCGTGCTTTGCACAATATCTAGTATAATGTTGAGGTCGGTTTTGTTAAATATAGCACTTCTTTTATGATGACATTTATTTTAATTATGTTGTTGTGAAGAAAATGGTTTGCCAATATCTAATAAATTTTAATAATTATTACAAACAATACTTAAAATTTTTAATGTTACATGTAAGTATGCATTACATTTTGGTTTACCAAATAAAAAAGGAAACAAATTTTGGTCAACAGTTTTTAATGATGTCAAGAGGAAATTACACCTTTTACGCTTTTTAAATTCCTTGCGTATTTGTTAACTTTTGAAAGCATATTTATTTATATTTTTCTAATTTTAATGACTAAGTTGTAGTGAAACTTTCTTTTATTTGACTTGTACCTTCGGTCCTGTTATGGAAATAAAGCCGAGTTCTTTATGGAGCCCGGTCTCCAATCACAAGCTAACACCTTACCTAGTACAGATGAAGTGTCAGTATCTCATTGGAGACCGAGTTCCGTAAGGAACTCAGCCTCTGGTTCCTTAGAATTGGCCCTTGTACCCCATGGTAAAATATATTATCTTAGCAAAAAATTATCTTATTATTATTAAATTAAATTGTTAAAATATTATTTAGTAAATAACTATTTGAAAATTATACAAAATTCTAAATGGCTATAAATATTTTTTTTCTTACAGAAACTCAGCGCGCAAACGCACAATTATAATTTGAACA
Organism: Nyctanthes arbor-tristis; assembly: GCA_963692815.1. Taxonomy (NCBI): domain Eukaryota; kingdom Viridiplantae; phylum Streptophyta; class Magnoliopsida; order Lamiales; family Oleaceae; genus Nyctanthes; species Nyctanthes arbor-tristis. The sequence goes on from CAVNYN010230691.1 coordinate 1,656, forward strand.
AATTTATTTGAAAATTTGGATACTAATTATTTAATTATAATCAAAAGAAGTAAATTCTTCTAACCAAGCACTAGAGATTGCAGCAGTGAGCCCAGATGGTGGTGGCTGGGAGGGATAATAATAGCGCCAGATGGGAGAATGAACATGGCAATGTGGAAGGAGTAGTGTTGTGTACAGATGCAGCATGAAGGGCGAATGCAGGCATTATAGGGTTAGAGGAGTGGTGAAAGACAAGCAAGGGATGATAGTTGGAGAGTTTGCTATGAGGCGGACGGGTGGAGTATCGGCGGAAGTGGCGGAGGCACTGCCAATTAAAGAAGGTTTGATCTTTGCGAAACGAAACAACTTCATTTTAGCAAGGGTGGAGTGTGATAACCTGACAATAGTGCCCGACACACCAATTACCTCTATTATAAGAGATATTCACAGGCGACTTATTAGTAGCAGATGTGGTTCTTGTTGCCATGTCCTAAGAGATCGAAATATTATAGCTCATTGTTTTGCTGCACATGCTATTCAATTATCTCATGATAGGGTTTTGGTAGATAGTGTCCCTTATTTTATCTCTGAATGTATTAGTCAGAGGACATCTTAACTTTATGAATGAAAGTTCCTATTCAAAAAAAAAAAAAAGAAGTAAGTTAACAACCAATTTATACATCTTATTTGAAATTTAATTGAGTTTAATTGACAGAAGATATACAAAACAAAAAGTTTAAGTTTATCAAAAATAAGAGTTTTAAAACAAGTGCCATGAGGACTAATTAACAAAAAACTTCTATCTTTTATAATTATAAATATGTGTATGAATTAAAGCGTAGATATTCATTTTGTCAGAACAAATAAACTCAACCAAAAAAAGGGAAAAAAATAAAAAAGAGGACAAAAATCAAAATTTAATTGACTAATATATATATATATATATATAGAATAAAAAATAACTTTATCATAAATACGAGTTCTAAAGGAAAAAAAGTGCCATGAGTAAAAAAAAAAAAAGAAAGAAAGAAAGAAAGCAACAAACGAAACTTGTACCCAAAAAAAGGAAAAGGAAAAGAAAATAAATCACCATGACATCAACGTGATGTCTTATGAATAGTACCAAATGCTTTGCTCTTTTACAATTGTAGTGATGATATACATTAAACATTGTATTTATCCGTCCCACAAAAATATTTTCCTTTTATTTTTTATATAAATTAAGAAAATATCATTTAATATTATTGAAAATATACAATTTAATATATATTTCCTAATACACCCTTTAACTTATTTAGTATTTCACTTGAATTGTTCTTTTTTATTGATTACTATGCACTATAAATGAAGGTATACTAGAAAACTAAAAAATTAACTTAAGAAAGAAAATATAATTTAGAAAAAAGAAAAAAGAAAGGAAGAATATCTTTTTAGGATAGAAGGAATAAATACTTACTAGTCAGAAGTATAGCTTTTGGTATTCCTAATTAATAAAATTACTAAAATAGTATGGTGCAAAGAATGAAAGTGAAGAAATTAACTTATTCAAATGGACAACCTAATAGTGCAAAATGAAGACTATGAAATAAAATAGAGACTAGAGTTTGACTCTGTGTCTTTAACTCGAATTTGGGAAGGAAGAAAAAGTGAATGCAAAGAATGAATTCCAGGCGTCAGTATATAACATGCCAAAAGGTGTCAATCAAAGAGACAACTATTGAAATCCTTCGGTTATGCCTTAAAATATTTGCCCATTTGAAGTAGTACATCCGAAAAATCATTTTTCCAACTTGGATCGTCATCTTGAATTTATTTATTTATTTTTGACGGAAACTGATCCATCACAGTTGGAATTTACATAAATTAAACCGTAATTAATTAATTTATTATTTATTCCAAATTTAATCATCAATTCCAATCCTAACCGAAGAAAAGGACAATTAATTTATGGTCGTGGCCGCCACCTTACATTGTACTAGTATAAGTCGCCTTTACCTGCTATTTCTTGATGTGGGATACGAAATCCCCACTTTAACTCTGAAATATTACACAATTTCTTAGTATCACCTTTAGGTTATAATAATAATTACTCATTCATTCGGAAAATAGTTTTAACGAGACCAAATATATTACAAATGCTTTCAGCCCTATTGCTCGTACATTTCAAGTAGACCCATACAAAATATTTGATCAAATAAACGATTGTCTCCCACAACTTTGAATAATTAAATTGAATCGGTTCTTAAGAATCATAAGTTATAAAATCCAGCCTAACTAGATCATAACATCATAAAACGACCATACAGGTAGATGATGAGCCGATCAATAAACATTTCACTGTGATTGCGTCTAACATCAAACATATATATATATATATATATATAACAAGATGTATTCGTTCTTGTTAATAAAAATAGTTAAAAAGCGTGAAATTCTAAATTAGGTATTGGTCTTTTGAATTCTTATGCTGACAATACAATATGTCAAGTATTGATCACCGGAATATACACTCTCGAATATCTCGAACATATCCAGCCAACCAATAGTCAAGACCATTGAACTCCACAACAATAGCACCAAACTCAAATATTTCAATGGTGTAATCCCCTTTTCACAAAGCACATTGCTTTTTCTCCCTCATTGTCACTTAAGCAGAGGTTGAGCTGAGCGTGATCGGTCCACTAAAGACTTTAAACTTTGAGTTCAAAAGTTAATTTTCCAATAATCAAACTCCGCAATGAATGAATTAATGACATGATAACATCATTACATTGAATTTTTTGACATATCAAATCATATGTTGTTCACGAATTGGTCCTTGTTGTCTGAAAAGACAAAAGTGTTGGAGAAAAAATGGAGGTTGGTGGGAGAAATAACTAGTGACTTCTTCATAGATTGTTCATGAAATTTTCTCAATTATGCTTAATTGGCCAGGTTTTAATCTTTACTGTGACACAAGAATTGTTAGTTAGTTTATTTCCATTCACATATTTTGCAAGACACTGATAAGTACTATCACTAGTTTCACTATCGCATATTTATATTTTAGCGAAATAATTGCAAGTTGCAACTTGTGAAAGATTCGCCAAATAGGCTCTCAAAGGCAAGGGCGTATCAAAAGTGGAGGCAGTGGCCCCAACAACCAAAAAATTTTCCAAAAGTTTGGCATACAACAAAATATAAGGAATTCACAATTTAAACCACACGTAATTTTCCGTTCATAGCCCCCCCCCCCCTCCCCACCAACCCCCAAAAAAAAAAAATACTCTTGTTTGGGTACATTGTAACATTCATTGTATCGTCACCTGTCAAACACAGTTGGCTTATGCAGTACCATTTAAAGAAATAATGAAAATAACATGACAACCATGACATAACAGTAAACTTCATATTTGCGTGGATAATCGGAATTTTGTGACAACTGACTAAATTTCTTTTCAATTTTTCCCTTAATGATATCAAATTTATCTATAATATAGTAGGCGGCAACAATGATGGAAGAAGTATTATTGTACTTGGGATTCATTCGAAGTAGAATTGTTACAGGGACTTCAAAACTCCATTAGCAAAGGATTCTTCGTGCTTTCTTATGCTTCGAGGACTTGGTCCTTATCGTACATGGATGAACACTGAACCCACTTATCAACTCCTCCCGAGAGGCAAATGAATAGTCTCACACTTGAAGCCTTGAGGGGAACACAACTGCATGCAAAATCATTGAACAGGATCGTGTCTAGTGCAAATGTCATTGTCGATTAAACCAAATGTAAGACATCCCCAAAAAGGCAAATCTTTATTTCCTCACACCCCCCGGACAATATTTATGCCCTGCCCGACTGATTCATTTCAGAAATAGAATAAACAATCTCTCCACAGGGTTCTTCAGCGCTAGTGACAATAGTTAGGGCACCAAATAAGTCGTAGAATAGATTATAACAGTTTCAAATTCCAGCATCAAACACTTGGACTCAAATAACATAAAAGCAAATATAGCAGGGGGAAATGGCTGCAACTTTCTTTATGACATGGTAGGAACTACACAATCATAGCTTGCAACTCTAAAAACTCTCAAGCAAAAACACATCCAGACTCCGATCTGTCACTTGGGTCCACCAAATTTACTCATCATCTTCGTAATAATTGGAGCCACCTTGGGGTTCGCTTGATGCTTGGCCAGGTTAGCAGGGTTCTTCATAACTGCAGAAAGAATGATAAGGATCAGAGATTGAAACAATTTACTGATCATATTTTAAGCAATGCATAAGATATTAGTATAGTTAAAAGAAACCCAATTGAACCCCGCTACAGAGTCAGACCCAATGAGAAGACCTAGGAACTCAAACTAAACGTACAAAATTTTCTGTTTCTTCTACATTGCACTCGAATTATGATTTTTCAAACTTACTTGCCATAAAGTATGTCTACCTTGCAGTTAATTACTTTTTAACATTTTCTTGGTCAGGCATCGTGAACGAAAAGTCCCATACTACCCTTTCAACTTTTTAAACATAGGATATAGTCAGGTGAAAAACAGCATTCTTCCACTAAATCTGAATTGCTTAATCCTAAAAATGAAACTTAAACATGTTCCAAAAAAGAAATGACACTAGAGATGTATGCAACCATTTCACAGGCAGGAACCAATGATTGATCAACACAACATTAGTTGATGGTAATAAATAGCATTAGAGATGATGACATATGAATGCGCACTTAAATTGGTAGGATCAACAACAATATCAGCTTACATTCACTCCCTTGATCACTTGCTCACAGAAAATGGTCCTAAATCAGCTGGTGCAGATCCAGTCCCTTTACAACTTCGTGTGCTCTTCCGATCTCAATATTCAGGCATTAAGTTCTGACAGCACTAACAAGGCCTCTGCAAGAGCTTATGCTACTCTGATTAAATCCTTAATTATCTTGTTATAATTTGGGCTCATAACCCTCACAGAAGCTTAAATCAGCAATCATTAATCCCAAGAAAGCGAGTCTTAAACTATACATCCTGATTAGAAAAAATATATGGGCCCTCCTATACAAATTCACCTCAACTCAAACTGACACTAACAGTGAGGGGGAAAGAAGATATCAGGTAGTGGACCTCTTTTAAAGAGCACTTCTAATGTAGGGGGGACAAGAAGCCACGGTTTTTTCCTCCCCAAGATTATTTGGCTTGGTTCTCTAACCTTGTCAACTTTTGAGGCATGCAATTATATGATGATCAAGCACCCCAGATGACAGGTTCAAAGTTATATTATTCAAAGAGCTTCCTGCAGCATTAGCACAGCCATAGTTATGCGTGCAGCATGCAAAACCTCTGGCACAACTACCATCCAAACTCAACCTTAAAACGCTATTGAACCTCTGCCTAGATGCATAGTAGGTACAGAATGATAGAAACAGAGAAATATGGAGAACAAAGGCGAAAATAAACCATGAGAGGCATGAGCGTCAATCGTACAACTTTATTAACTCAACAGCTAGGCAATAAGCTAAAGCTATCTAAGTTGAAGTTTGATTACTGATAAAAAATTAACAGACTATGGTACTTCTCAAAATTAATTCTGAATAGCAAAAAGATAGCAAGTAGAAAATCAAGAGTTTGGCAGCAAAAAATATTCATATAACTTCTCTACTTTTGCCAAGCCCCATGTGGATCTGATGGCATCCTAGTTTGCTTCCAAACCCTTGGTTAACGGTTCAATTCCCCTCGTCAACTATCCCTTTGTAATATTTAAAAAAAAAAACAAATCAATAAAAACAAAGAAAGAAAGAAAGAAACTTCTCAACTCTACAACAGAATAAGAAGCATTTCCAATCATGTGATTAAAAAAAAAAAAGTTGATTGCAACAACATTATTCCGTAAAACTAAAATAATGTATCTTTCTTGACAAAACACCTAAGTAGGTTAATTAAAAACTAGGATGAAACAGCCACACCACAAAAATTTAGGTCAACACATTGCAAAATAAATAGATGCATGCATAGAAACACAGGTAAATTTGGGATCACTTACCATCTTGAAAAGCTGCCATAACTTCAGGATCATTGAATGCTGCCATCAACTCAGGGTCCTGCCTCAATCGAAAATGTCGGCGTTAGTTCCGACTTTAACAATGAACAAGTAATAATCTTTTAACAGCCATGATCATCATACTGACGATGGGAAAGGAGAAAACTTAGACATATTATCAGCACTTGACAAGATATAGACTACCTACTATCTACTTGTTTTGAACAAACACAAGGAACAATAGGAATGTTCTCACATTAAGTATATTGCTGTAATCCACATTCCCTGGCATACCGCCAGGTGTGCCACCGGGGAAACCGCCAGGCATGCCACCGGGGAAACCGCCAGGCATGCCACCGGGGAAATCACCAGGCATGCCACCAGGGAAACCGCCAGGCATGCCACTAGGAAAACCACCTGGCATGCCGCCAGCTCTTCTGCTGGATGATGACTGTTCTTGCTTCTTAGCCTTTTCATATGCAGCCTATCAAAAAATGCACAACAGAAAAATAAGATTCAATTTGCAGATAACCTGGCTTTACAAAGGCAAGAGAAAAAAGGTTTACCTGAGCTTCAGCTCGGCGACGCTGACGCTCACGCTCAGCTTTGCGGTCATCACGCTCTTTGCGCAGCCTCTCATACTTACGACGGTGTTCCTCAATCTTGTGAGCATTGGGCTCAACCTATCACCAACGATTTAATCAAGTATCATGTGAGCAAGAAGAATCAATTAACATCTAGATGAAGAGTGCATCTCTCAGAAGTACCATGGGACTAAGGAGTAGCTTAAAAGCACCATTCTTCCCGTCTTAAGGTCTCATTCTCTAGATATTTTTTTTCACTAGCAAAAAACTCACCAATTCAAACCTGCCCCAACCACATAATCTCTCTAAATATTATGTTTCACAATTCCCTATAATCTCTCTCCACACATTTCAAACAATAGTCCATTTTCATCATGAAAGCTAAGATATTAGCTAGAAAGAACAAGGTGTAATATACCATCACATTGGCACACAGAACTATGACAAATTCAAGGGAAAATACGCGCACCCACACACACACACACACACACATAACAAAGAGAATTAATTAACATCTAGATTAAAAGTCCATCTCTCAGATGTGCCTTGGAACCAGTGAGTAGCCTGGAGTACCATTTTTCCCATAATATACCATCAAACTGGCACGCACAAACTATGGAAAACTCAAGGGAAAATATGTATATGATGCTACATGCAAATAAATATATACCTTCTTAAGTACAGCACTAATTTCTTCATCATAGTCCAGCTTCGAAGCCAAGTGAAGATCTTTAGCAGCCTCTTCCCACTGGCCAAGCATTGCTCGTGCCATGCCCCGGGATTTATATCCTTTAGCAGAATCCGGATTGATCTGAGATAACATCATGATATCTAAGAATAGAAGCCAACATGTATTGCAACTTTCTAGTTTACAACATGACCATCCAAAACCAAAGAACTTAAGTGCCAGGATTTTGTGCTGATGAGGAGGAGGATTAAACACCCTTTTGATGATACTACATTTAGCAGAAGCATTTGGGTGCCCCAAAATAGTTCTGGCAAGAAGAACAGCAAATAACTGGAAGCTACATTTTGTTTTATTTTGGTTTTAGTCTTACCAATATGTATGTCTAGAAGTAATCCAGTCCTGACGTAGAAATGCATCTAAGAGTTTGAACTTGGAGATGTTTAACCACTGTGCATAAATGCACTCATATTCTGAAATTGTACCGGCCTAAGGGAAACATTAATAATGGCCTTGCTTGTACGAGGTAAAATAAATCTTTGTAAAGCCTACGGAGGTTATGCAAACAGAATTTATTTCTAAGGATATTGCTACTATTAAGTGACAAAAAAGAAGCAATTAAATTCCCAGGCAAGCAAATGCAGGAACATGAGACAACCTCAAGAGCAGCATTGGCATCTCGAATAGCAGCATTCGGCTTCTTCATTTTGATGTACACAGTAGCTATAGGCACCAAAGCCATCAAATTTACAGATTAGAGGACCAATTAAGTATTCTCAAACAACAAAATATGGAATTGAAAAGCCTACCATATTTAAAAGAAATAACAAATTTACCTCGAGTTGCATACATAATTGCTGAAGTGGGATTAAGCAAAATTGCTCTGGTAAGATGCTCAATTGCTTCTTCAAGCTTACCTGTTCACAAGACCATTCTAACACATGAAGAATGTGTACATACTCAGCAAGCAAATTTCTTTTATAAATATACATATATAACTAGTCCGCAAGAACCTTCAGAAATTGCTTCCATAGCATTAATCTTAGCCTCTTGAGAAGCATCACGGTCTTCTTCAGTGACCTCAATGTTGGGATCTCCCATCTACAAGTTCCATGTCATTAAACTTGTTCACTACTAGAAATACCACAGGCTTAACCTAATTCAGAACAAAAAAAAAAAAAAAATGAAAATATAGCTTCTTCAGACCTTCTGTGGAGGTTCATTATCGGGCTCCACAACATCGGTCTCATCCAGTTCGATGTCAGACTCAATTATTTCAGGCTCATCTTCTTCTTCATACTTAGGGGGAATATCATCCTCCACATCATCTATATCCTCATCTACCACATGAGACTTCTGTATATGAGAATGCACAATTTATAACTCAAATTCCTAAAGAAGAAGAAGAAGAAAAATAACGCAGTTGATGAATAACCTTAACCCAAGGCCAATTACATGTGAGTAAATTTCATCAGTCATTCAATAACTCCAAGGCTGCTTATATAGTTATATCTGCTGGCAGACTTCTCCCAGTTGCAACTCGTTGCTAGCACAGGGATCACTCCATTCGGCCTATAAGTTCCTATTGTTTACTTTACTTGCTTTTTATTTCTTTGTGAGTTTTATTTCAGTTGTTTAATTTCTTTCAGTTGTGTTTCTTACCTGTTTAATTTCTTTCAGTTGTGTTTCTTACCTATTGTGTACAACGAGTTGCATATATTTAACCTAGAATAAATCAAGTTTCTACATGAGAATATTCATTGAGAGTTTTCTCAATTTATCCGGTTTCTGATATTTATGAAATTCGAAGATCTTGGTATACTTCGTTCTTTATGACACTACAACTCTAGCAAGTTAAGCAGAACCTTAGCATTCTAACATGATAAATCCTAAAAATAAATAATTTGCTGCGCCTATGGAGCATGAGGATATCATTTAATGATTTGGAATATTACCAGTGCCTTATAAAACTCAGTTTTCTGTATCACTCCACAAAAAGAAAAAAAAAAAAAAAAAAGGAAGGTAGTTTCCAATTCCTCCCAGTATCATTCGATCCAACACATTGCATAAACACGGAACGCTAAACCCAAAAATCGTGCAAAGAAATAAAATATACCGCTTTGTAACTCCCAGACTCACTCGCAGAAGTGGGGATCTTCCCTCCAAGACTGTAAAGTTCAAAGAAGTCACTAAAAAAGCAATGGAAGAAACAAACACCACACAAATTCAAGCTATATACAGAAAAATATACCTTTCAATGAATTCACGGAAAAAGGAGAGTGAGGAATCGGATAGGATAGACGGGTCGGCCTTGCACTGTTCGATGAATTGTTTCAGTTGGGCAACCTTCGATGCATCCATTACACCGCTTAGTTTACGTTACAGATTTCTCTTTCACAATTTGCAGGAGAGTCGACTAGGGAAGGGTTTTTCCAGAATTTGATTGGGTCTTTTGGCCCTTCGAAAAAAGAAATTCGATCGCAAGGAATTGACGCGAAAATGCGGCGGTGCTGTCTGTGCTTGTGTTTTCTAGCCCCTCTGTGGTTTCTAGTAGCTTCGATTCGGATGATCATCACCTTATTTTTACATTATTCCTTTTTTTTTTTTTTAATTCTTTTGCTAAGGTAATTTACACTTAACATCCCCAACCTTTCAATATTTAATAAATTACATCCTTAATCTTTATTTTTAGTGCTATAAGTCCTCAACCTTTGAGGAAATATCTCTTCTAGCCCCTAGTGATACTTTCCATCCATTTACACCATTAAATTTTCATGAAAGAATAATTTTACCCTCTTAAAAAGGTTTGCGACTTTGGTGAAATTACATTTATATCATTATCTCTTTAAATAAACAAACAAAAATAATGAAAATATAGGAAAAAATATAAAAATTAAAAAGCAAACACCATATCCCACTCTTGTGAAAGGTTGGTTATCTGTAACACCGACAATATCGACTACTGTAAGCTCTCGACGTCCTCTGTCAACAACGACATAAACAAATTCCCGATGAAGTAAAATTAACAGTAGTTGACGATTCCTTCATCTCTACAGACCTATTTTTGGCCAATTGATGGTGGTGTGGCAGTGAATGAGTCTCTAAATCAGCGTTGAACACAAGATTCTCCTAATATAACTATTTTTCTCCTTTACTCCAGAAACATTTTTAAGGGATTGTTGACTGATTTTGCAATCTATAAACCGCCACCCAAGTCCATTTTGAATGTAAACCCAATGCCGCCTCAATTATATCCCGACAAAGGGTTGGGGTTGGTGGAGTATTTGTTTTTAAATTTTTATATTATTTTTCTATATTTTTTATTTTTAATTTTTAATTTAAAAGATAACAATGATATAAAGGTAATTTCACCCAAGGTCCCCAACTTTTTATAATAGTAGAATTGTCTTTTTATAAAAATTTAACAGTTTGAATGTACGAAAAGTGTTAATGGGGATTTGGGAATAGATTTCCTCAAATATTGAGGACCCACAATATAAAAAATAAATGTTAGAGATGTAATATATTAAACGTTGAACGTTTAGCGACGTTAGGTGTAAATTACTCTATATTTAAAGAAATAATGATATAAAGGTAATTTCATCTAAGATTCCAACCTTTTATGAGATAAAAATGTCATTTTTTGAAAATTTAATGGTTTAAATTGATAGATTGAGTAGATATTTTCTCAAAGGTTGAGGACCCACGACATTAAAAACAAATATTAAGGATGTAATTTGTTAAAGTTGAAAGGTTGAGGGCATTAAGTGTAAATTACCCTTTCTTCTATAAGATAAATTGCCACAAAGGTCCCCCCATCTTTTCATATATTTGCATTTGCATTTTCATCTATAATCTTTAAATATAGATCAGAAAACCCCAACCTTTAAAAAATTGAAGTGATATATTTAAATGAATGAATTTTATCTTTAAACTAAATGCTTTATTTAGGATTGACGACCAAAAAAAAAAAAAACTTGACCGTCCGCATTGAATATGATTGAGCTATTCTTGAATGGGACAAAAATTTCTTGATCTTTAAAAATGCGAATCAAGAGTGTTCCTCCTTGTCCGCTCCAAATTGATTCGTTTAATATAAAAATGATAAAAAAATTTAATAAATAATCTAAAATAAATGAGATTAAAGTTAAAGTAAATACAATAATAAAAATAACAATAATAAATGGAACAAAAAGTCATTCACCCTACCCTAAATATTATCTATACCCACCTTGATTCGCATTTGGTAGAAGCGGAGTGAATTGTGGTTGATCTGCTCCAAATCCACCTTGTTGCTGTCTCTAGTTTAATGATTTCGATGAACGACATCAATTTTCTAAATGTTGAGGTTTTCTGGTCCAACTTAAAAGATTTGGAATGAAAGTGCAAATGGATACAAATACTGGGACCTTTGCTATAATTTAACCTGTACGATTTTTATATTGCAAATGGAAATGATAAATTGTACCCACGATCCTCAATCTTAAATCTTTGCATTTACAATTTGATCTTCAACATTTCAGTTTTGGGAATGGACGTAATAAATCAATTATTATATGCTTTTGTAGTTTTGTTCAAGTTACAATCCCATCCCCGAATTCTTGCTTTTGCTTTCCACGAATCAAAGAGTGAACATGAGAAAAGCAATCCAAGTGAAACTCGAACTATTTGTAACTTGGAGTTAATTAACTGAAATGTCAATGTAATTTCAAAAAGTACATCAAATGTCATTGTACTTTAAAATTTATCTGAAATGCCGATGTATTTCTAAAAAGTTATATCAAATACAATTGTACTTTAAAATCTATCCGATATGCCACTAAACTTGTGAAAGTATTATCTCGTTTGCCACTTCCGTTAAAAAAATGTAACTGACTTGATGACATGGCTAACAGATTTACCATGTGACATCTTGACTGTTATTTTTTTAACCGGCAGTTAACTGAGTGGCAAATAAGATAACTTTTTCACGAGTTTAATGACATATGAGGAAAGTTTTATAAAACTTTATAAAGTTTTAGTGCCATGGTACTTTATAAAACTTTCCTCATATGCCACTAAACTCGTGAAAATATTATCTTATTTGTCACTCCGTAAATATAAGGTTAAAAAAATAACAGTAAAGATACCACGTGGTAAATTCCATTAACCACGTCATCAAATCCGTTACATTTTTAATTGGGGTGGCAAATGATATAATACTTTCACAAGTTCAGTTGCATATCATGTGAGTTTTAAAGTATAATGACATTTGAGATAACTTTTTGAAAGTACAGTGACATTTCAAATAAGTTTTAAAGTATAATGACATTTAATATAGTTTTTTTAAAATACAATGATATTTTAAGTAATTACCTCTTGTAACTTGTAAGCTTATAGCAAATAGCTTCGGAGTTAATTAGCTTTCCATCTAAAAAGTTGTTCAACACTTTGCAAGCACTTTGCGATAATTATATCTATGAATTCCTATTCCATATATATTTTTTTTAAATATTCAGAAACCATAGATTAAAAAATAATTACATCTATGAATTCCTATTCAGTACCCTTTTTTTCGAAAATATTCAAATACCAAACATCTACAAAGTGTTTGGCAACTTTCTGAAATTATAATATGGATTGCGACGTGACATTATTTTATTGGTTGTTTTTGTAAAAAGAGATCGGAAGACAATTATGGCTTCACTTTTACTTTTTAACTTCTAAAAAAAATGAAGCCAATAAAATGATGTCGTGTAGCAGATTATAATATGATAATCCAACCAAACACTTTGCTAGCATTATTACAATATTGGTGTAATACAATAGTAATGGATGGTTTGAGGAAAATGTAGCGATGTGTTAATATTATACCGTATCACTATTTAATATTGTTATAACACTAAACCTTAGTAATTGAACATTCATAACATTATTTTATTCAAGGTTTAATTCAAAGCTGGATTCAAATATGTCCTACAATTACAGGTTCATACCAATTATCATGAATCGAATACAATTATTGTTATTATTTAAAAAGAAATAAAATCAAGATTATCGTTATAGAAGTAGCACCACAATCTCTAGAACCCACAACTGAACTTCTAACTAATAATATATCACACTGGGCATCTAAGGAAAAGCATAAAATTGGGCCATGGATATTGAACTTTAAATCTAAAGGGATCAGCCGTTTGTGGGATATGGAAATTCCCTTTTATGCATTTGTACTAGAAAATAGAAATCAAAAAGAATTCCATAATAAATTTACAAAAGAGAAGTTGATTTTAACACTCTCTTTCTGCATGAGATGCCTGCGTCTCTCTAACAAATAATCATTAAAAAAAAAGAGAAAACACGAAGAATCATGATAACGAACAACATGAAATATGCTGAAATCCCGAGTAAATAATATCAAATAGACGTACCCAATGTTACACAACAAATTACCACCAAAGTCTAAAAATACGAATAAATGTAACAGGTGTGACATAACTGATCCAGCAGAGACTGCTTATTAGTGTCCAAACGTCTGTTGTTGTCATTTACTGAAACACCACAGTGGCCAAAAGCAAGAATAAGCTGGGTACTCCCATGAATGAAATACTCTTGCTCCCACCATTATTATTATTTCCATTACCAGGTACTCCTACAAAAAGTTTTTTAAATATCAAGATGAACGTATATACCTTAATTAATATCCATATATGATTTGGTGAAAGGGATACTTGTGATATTTCAACATCATATATAGCCATTTTCATTTAAATTAATGGTAAATGGTCTTGAAAAGAATGATTCTAGATCTCAATTGAATGGTCCAAATCTTGAAATCTTGATGGTCTTTAATGTGAAAAACTATAGACATAGACATGGTCATCAAAATCAAAATTGACTTTCGCGCACTCAAAGCATCTCCAACAAAACAATGTGGATTGCTTTCTGCATGGCTAAAATTACTAAAGATTGTAAAAATCACTAATGGTTATATGAATTGCAAGTAGTGGGAACATATTTCAAAATTTTTTGTAGGTGATTTGTAGTGGCATGAGAGGGACTTTTCAAATAGCGTGACAAAGTTCAAGAAGATACAAAAATTATTATTCGCTACAACACAGGCCTTAAAAGAAAAAAATTATCGTATGTTTCTACAGTCAAAGTTGGTGGCACCTAAACGGCAAAACGAGTACGCCGACCCACGAACAAAAGTTATTCCTATTATTATTAAAGCATTATTTTTATAATCTTTTCTTTTTTTGGAAAAAAAAATTAAAAAAGTGAATAAGACTGGGACTTGTCTTAAAACATTCCAATATATAGTCATAGTCATCAAATAAACTGATAATTGACAAAAAAAATGTTTATTTGATACATTAAATACTTGGCATTGTCATGGACATTCTCCATGACAATGTCAAGTATTAATTTATCCAATTAAAAAATTTCTCTCTCTTTCTCTTTTCAAAATCCCTAATAATAACTTGACAAATATACAATATTAACATTGTTGCATTGGAAGATTTTTTGAATGTAATGTCAATATTTTTTGACACATATACACCTAAGACATTTCACCTTGACTTTGCATTGGAGATGCTTTTAAGAGGAGAGGAACCCCTAATCGGGTTATTTGATCAAGTTCCAATTAGAATGTATTAGCACAAGATCAATGGCGCGGCATAATTTCAGCATGTAATTTGTGTGAAATAGTAATATGCTCATATCAGTAACTAATATTACTCGTTCGATATCGTATCAGACATCTAGTGTTATATCATTTCTCCAAAAAAAATATCTAATTATTTAAAGACTTACTTGCAGGGGGAGATGGAACCACGGATGAACTTGGAGATTGGGCTGTTTTACAAAAATAGAAACCAAAAAGGCCAAAATTAGAATCATGTAATTCATAAACTTTAGAAAATTTCCTTAACAAGAATCAGAATTGATCTATTGCCCATTGTCGCTAACATAAATGTTGTCTGTCTCTATTATCAATAGACAGGCATCAAGAATTTGACTAGTGAAAGATCAATTGCTTAAAGGTTAAAACACTTAAAATTGATCACCGACTAGACATCTAGCAGGGTTATCCCACCCGACGCAAACGTAACGAGGTGATAACCCACTGTCCTACATTTAAATTGTCCAATTATCACTCACCAAACATGCATCTAGCAGAATTATCCCGCCAAACGTCTAACAGGTGATCAAGATTTATTGACACAATGTGGACAACGTATATCATCCTGAAAAAGAGAAAAATCAAACGTCCACCTCTGCTGGTATCTCTTATAAAGTTACAATGCTATGGGGTGTTTGATTTACATTTTCCCTTTCCTCTCTATAATTTTACCAACTACTATTAATTAGAAAATTACTTAATAATTATGACTGCATATTTCAAACCCGCATTAAATCTCCACGCTCAATTCACATCATTATTGATTTTCCTCATTGATATGTTTTACAACATTTGATCAATTCCCTCCTACTAAAACAATATTAACATGTTAATTATAATCAAAATCCATTATAATCGGTTGCCAAGAGGATACTAGAACATTCAAGAAAAGTGCTATCTTCACCACTCATGGCTGGACCACCCACCCAAAACAACAGTAATTTGCACGTATAATTTACGAAATTGCCAGATCTTGAGATCAACATCGAAAAATTGAGATTTGAGCCAGTACCTTTGCATACGCTGGTGTCACTGGAAAGGTTACAGTGTTTTGGCACCTCGAGAGCCTGAGTGATATTAATACCGTTGAGGAGACCCGGGTTTTGGACTAAGTTGCAGAGGCAAGGAAGCTGAGTCGACACTACTTGTTTGATTGCGTTACAGCACTCGGCCGAAGGTTTTGAGGAGTTCAAGTATTCTGCGCAAGGAACCAACTTTGCAGCGCAATCTGCACCCTGGCCCTCCGCAACTCCGGCGGAGATCACTAGCAGCGCCACCATGAGGGCCGCCGTGGCAAGGGCGGATTTGGTGGCGGAAGTCATTTGTCCGATCTGGGATTGGCTGGTTTTTCTTCTGGGTTCTCTTCTGCTAGAACAGATATTGGCGTTCCTCTTCCTGGAGTTAATTATTGTGTTCTCGCCGTGTACATATTTATTTATAGAGTTAAGGTCGGAAATGGTAACACTATCGGCAGGCTGGAACTATAAAGTCGGTAGTTGACATGAATAGTCAATGATAAATTGATGACCTTGAGAAAAATATTTGATTATAGGAATAATTATAATACCATGATTTCTTTTTTCTTTATTTTTTCCTAATCTATCTCAAAAAGATATTCTCTATTCTTTTTATCTCTCTCAAATTATATTACCCTATCGCACCAAAATAGAACAGTAAATAATTTTACATAAATTAAGAAACAATAAGTAATTTTGTTAGAACATTAATTTTATAGGCGTTTTTCAATTTTAACATTCATATCTAATTAATGATGTGAGAATAATTATCAATATTTATTAAGAAGAAATTTGAATGATTATATACAGTATGAATGACGTTAAAGTATAAGAATTGAAATTGGTAAATGTTGAGTTTGTTGTAAAAAATAATCTAAAGTTGAAAAGGAAAAGGAAAGAAGAAGAATCTTTGGAAGAAAAAGAATCTAAATTATAAATAGAGGTGTTTTCCTCTTCTTTTATGCACAAGTGATACAAGTAAGTTGAGGAAAAAATTGGTGAGTCTAGCACCTTGAGAGTTTTCTTATAACTCTTTGTGATTTGTTCAAAGAGTATAAAATTAGGTGTGATAAAACTCAGGGTGATTTTTCCGGTATCACTTAAGCTGGGTCAGAGAGTCTTGTGAAGAAAAATAGTAGTCTAGCGTCTTGGTATTTCTTGTGTTCTTTGTGGGTTGGACAAAGGGTAGAAATTAGTAGATGCGATAAAACTTGTTATATTTTTCTTGTAATACTTGGGGAATGAGTTTTGGAGAGTGAAAACTATGTATTATTGTAACAACTTTAATCATATAGTGGAGAGTTTTGACAATCTGTTAAATTTATCTTCATCTTTTATTTTTCCTTATTTTAATTAAATTTCTTAAACAAAGGTCCTGCGAGCGTAATCGGAGAATTTCCCTTAATTCCCAATAGTGGTATTAAAGCGTCAGGTTTTGTTCGAGGTGGAGGACGGAAAAAATATGGTGTACAAAGTTATGAGAATCAAGCTTGACTTGTGGTTAGAATAAGCTTGGAACTTATTGATTCTGGTTTGGCGATTTAAAACTTTCAAAGGAAAACTGTCCACGGGTTCTAACAAAGTTGTTGGAGCCAATATGAGTGATAATGATTGAGAAGATTTATATTTGAAGACTGGAAGTAGGACGTGTCTCCATCTAGTCAGGAATGTTCTTGTAAATATTTATAGAATATTTACTATGAAAGAACTGTGGCGTCAATTTAGGGAGATGTATTCGGCAAGAGGTTATTCAAATTTGTTGCGCTTAGAAAAAGTGTTTAGTTCTTTGCGAATTGGTATAAGTACAAAAATTCTCAATGGGTTCGTTTGGAAATTGGTGGTTGCAATTTGTTGGTATTGTAGACTAGATGACCACATGAGAAAATATTGTCCAGCTAAAGTAGGTTTGGTTACTGTTTAAATTTGGACAATCTGACTCTCTTGGTGTGAGAGCGGTGGAGATGTGCTATGAAATATGTGGGTACATCCCATGGCGTGTCGTTAAGTACCATGATAAATGATGCGTGTTACTTCTAGCGGTTGTATTTACACACGGGCATTAGTTGGTAGTGATGCTATGTGTGTGTTTGTAGTAATGTTGATAGATGATGAACTCTCTAGAAAGCCAACAAAACAGTTGCACTACAAATATCAGCAAATTTATTTCGACATTGAGCCGATGAAATGCTTGAAATTTGTTGTTAATTCTAAGTGGTTATACTCATGTGATGGAGTATAAGACTGTCAAAGTGTGTCAAAAACTTGTCTGGTAATTTCTCAAATATTGTATACAAGACTGGGAAGATGAAGATTTTGGCTTATTCTCGTAAGATGGAGATTGTTAGGTTTGTTGTAAAAAATAATTCAAAGTTGAAAAGGAAAAAGAAAGAAGAAGAATCCTTGAAGAAAAATGAATCAAAATCATAGAAGGAATTATCTTGTCTTTCAAGTCAATGAAGCCTATAAGTAGAGGTTTTTCCTCTTCTTTTACGCACAAGTGATACAAGTGAGTTGAGAGAAAAATTGGTGAGTCTAGTACCCTGAGAGTTTTCTTATAACTCTTTGTAATTTATTCAAAAAATTGAAAATTAGGTGTGGTAAAACTTAGGGTGATTTTTCAGTGTCACTTGGGTCAGGTCAGAGAGTATTGTGAAGAGAAATAATAGACTAGTGTCTTGGGATTTATTTTATTCTTTACGGGTTTCGCAAATGGTAGAAATTGGTAGATATGGTAAAACTTGTTATATTTTCTTATAATACTTTGGGGATTAATTTGGCGAGTGAAATCTATATAGTTGAAGCGACTTTAATCATATAGTGGAAAGTTTTGACAGTTCATTAAATTTGTCTTCGTCTTTTATTTTTTCTTTGTTTTAATTAAATTCTTTAAACAACGATGTTACATGCCTAATCGGAGAATTTGCCTTAATTCCCAATAGTAGAATACTTTTCTCTAAAACTTATGTATACCAAGATAGATTAAATTTGTTAACTAAACAGGAGTAAACATGAAAAAGAAAAATTAAATACACACTTGATACAACAACTGGACTATCTTTTGTAGACGACCTAAAATGGAATATTGGACTATTTTTTAGGACGGATGGATTATTTCATTCTCCTTATTTAAATTTTTAGTTTTCTAAAAGTAACTTTATTTATTATGTATTGTAATCAACAATAAAGATAATTTAGAGTGAAATATTAAATAAAATAAATGACATATTAGGAAATATATTCTTAAATTTTAGACTTCTAATAACATTAATTATATTTTCTTAATATATGTGAAAAAATAAGAGGGTAATATCTTTGTAGGAAGGAGATTAATAAGTTGCCAAATATAATAAGAGGATGGTTTAGCTGGCACTTGCAATCCCACTCCAAAGACACCATATGTCTATCATGTAATTCTTTAAACGGGAGTCTGTTTTGAGTAAAATCTTTTATTTTATTCCAATTGAAAATCTTGTAGTCTTTTGTATAGGGATTTGTATTATTGATTTTTGTGCGTAATGCTTTAAAATGATATATATCTATATATACTTGTACTGTTATAATACGAATTGTAATTGTACTTAAAAAAGAGTATGATATGAAAATATTCAAAATGTAATTATTACAATGATGACTCTATTTTCCAAATAATAATAATAATAATAATAATAATAATAATAAAGTGAATGAATCTATGTTCACAAAAATTATATGGTGAGATTGTAGTCATGACACAATTTTATTAAATGATAAAAAAATATTTTTGTGTGACATAATAATAGGGTGACATAGTAATAGTGAATGTATCTATCTTTACAAAAGTTATAGGATGACATAATATGGCTAATTTCATAAATCGTCTTTAACTTTGAGTTAAGAATTGTCCGAGTCTCCAATTTTTTTGACCTCCTGAGTCCCCAACATTTCAATAACTCGCACGGTAGGTCTCTCATGAGGGTTTCCATCAATTTTTCCATTAAGTCCTGAGACAAATTACCATTTTATCCCTTAAATTTTTAATTTATAAAATAAAAATTTTAAAAACAAAAAAATATATAAGAACTTTTAAAAAAAATGAAAATAAGGGGACCCCCTTTGTGCTGACGGAAATGGCAGCTGCCAATCTGCCATTTTTCCCGCATGATCCATTTATGGCGGCAAAGACTCCCTGATGCCTGCCGGAGTCCGACAACATCTCCCCACTTCTTCTGCCATTTCCGACAATGATTTTGCTACCAGAAATGGCAGGAAATTTCTGCCGAAAATGGTTCCGATAGCACAAGGGGGTCCCCCATTGTTTTTTTATTTTTTAAAGTTTTTATATATATTTTTTGTTTTTAAACTTTTTATTTTTTAATTTAATAATATAATGGATAAAATGGCAATTTGTCTAAGGATATATGTTCTGAAACGTAAGTTTTCAGTCACTATACTACAATTCGATCAAACATAAAATATAAGTTTTTATCACATAATTTATTAAAGAGAAGTGAATCAAATAAAACTCGAAACACGAAACAAATAGTTACAATACTAATGATGAATGAAAGACATTGTAAAAAATTTATATACACCAATACAATTGGACTGATCAAAAAGAGTAATCCCAGTTGTTAAAAATAAAGAAATAGTACTTGGCCCGAGATCGCTCTGTTGCCATTCCTAGAAGGGATTATACAAACTTTAAATGTCAAAGAATAAAAGTAAAATGACAAAGAAGAATAAAAAAAAATTGAATTGACACATAAAAAAATTCTTCACAATTAAATTCATAAGTAACATTCTTACTTGTATGTATTTAATTCCTCAAGTATTAATATATAACACATTGATCTCATCCGTAAGATGTAAATGGTGTTTGCAAAAAAAAAATTTAAAAAAAATTCATAGATGTTATAAATAATTGACATACAGGTAGAAATTTGAATGTTACGAAAAGTTATGATAGAAAAAAGTATAACCGTATGCAATTATTCATTTATGCAATTAAAACTGAAAATAAGAGCCATTAAATAATTGTTACGACAATAAAAGTACTTTGGTATAGATATATAGTTTATTAACATCTATTGAAAATAATAGATGAAGTGAAATATAGTTACCATATGACTAAAGTACTCGATGCATATGCAGGTCAGAAAAAAAATTATGTTCTTAAAAATAGGATTAAGTTTTGCAATAGGATTTTATTTTTGTTTGGAAACAGATTTTACTTTCATGAATTCATTTACAATGGTAAATTGATCAATAATTTAGTATGATTGACATCTTTCCTATTCGGTCGAGTAGTGTTCTCTACAATTTTATATTGCTGTTTTAGATTTTTTGTTTTTATTATCTATTTAATATAAGCTAATTCAGATATATAATCTGGATGGGCATAAAAAAATTACTATTTCATAAAATAAAAGGTGAATTATTGAGAAAGAGTATCACAATCTAATTAAATAAACTGATGTCTAAAAAGAAAACATTATAGAAGAGAAAAAAACAAATAAATATTTGGAATATGCTAAAAAGAATAACCATTCGTTTCGGTACAACAAAGTGCAGTAAATGAATCAATAATTATATTTGATTGTCATCTTTTCTGTTTGGCCAAGCCATTTTAGTTACGTATTTTATATTTTTTATTTAAAATTATTCCAATTTATTTATAGGTGAATTATCGAAAAAAACTATCCTAATGTAATCTGTCTTTATATAAATAAAGAGATCACTAAAAATAAGATGTCGAATAATAATAATAATAAAAATAACCGTCATAATTGCATGAAAAACAACAGGGATACTAAAGAAAGTGTGCACGGTCTTTTGAGAGTTTCAAGCTAATAGAAGTACATAGTAGTGTCTATTGGAAATTCATTACTATATTTAGATTATTATTCTACCAATATTGTATTTAAGAAAATATAAAGCATATTCGAAATATAATACTCCATCCTTTCCATGAAAATAGTCTCATATCAATTTTCACATAGATTAAGAAAGTCCAACTAATATTATTGGAACAATGGAATTTATAAACATTTTTCTTAATATACACATAATTTAATTATTATTTAACTTTATCCATTCTTATTTATATATTGATATATCATTTGGAGAGGAAATACTAAAGTTAAGTTTCATTCGAAAAAAGTATAGTTTTTTAAGGAAAAGAATTAAAAAAAATCAGGAAGGGAAACCTTAGATTCCATTAAGATTTCCAGTAATAGAGTTAAGAGATGGAGCAGGAAAAGGAGGAAGGATTAATAAATATGGAAATAATAATATATTGAGATGAAGGGATAAGTTGAATGAAAATTAAGGTACAAAAAAATGGGAGGAATGGTAAATATGGAAATAATAATAAACATGGAAATGGAATAAGGAGTGGGATGTGAGACGCACTGCAAAAGTGCGGTATCTATAGACACCGTGAAAAAGAGCAGGAAAAATGCGGTGCTATAGACACCGCAACTCTTGATTTAGAGTATAACAAGCAACGAAACCAATTTAAGATGGAGTTAAAATATATTTGTGTAGGTTACTAGTGGCTGCAACATTGGCTGCAATGATATGCCAATCGACGCGTTTTGGAGTAAGCTATTTGATTATAGATATAGGAGTAATTGCAGTTGCGTTATTCACAGGAGAAATGGAAAGAGAGAATAAATATTATGTATGTAAATAGAGGTCCATTTAATGAGGATCCTATTTATATATTTACTCTCTATCTACAGCGATCTCCCACCGACTAGGAGTTTAAACTCATAAGAAAAGGAAATCTCAATTTTAGAATAGATGTGGAAGAGTATGGAATGATAATAATTGAATAAATAGATTAATTGTAGTATAATCAATATTGATTTGTATGTGATTTCATATTAACTAATTGAGTGAGGATATGCATTGAAGTATATTGAAATGAATTAAGAAAAAGAAATCGGGAGGAGGAAATTTTGGAATCAAGGGAGAGACAAATATGGTAAAGCTTGCAAGGAAAAAAAAGAAAAAAGGAAAAGAAAAATGAGTTGCTTGTGGCAGTTGAGGAAAAAAATTAAAAAGAAAAAAGAAAAGAAAAAATGAGTTGCTTGTGGCGGTTGAGAAAAAAATTAAAAAAAGAAAAAAGAAAAAAGAAAAAATGATTTGCTTATGGTGGTTGAGTAGTTTGAAATGAATTAAGAGAAAAGGAAACTCGATGGAGGAAATTCTGGAATTAATGGAGATGTAGATAGGGTAAAACTTGTAAAAAAATTTAAAAAAAAAAGAAAATTCAGCTATTTATGGTAACTGTGATAACCACAAGAGTGCGATATATAATAAGCACCGCGGAAAAAAAGTGGAAAAATTATGGTGTTTATAGGCACCACAACTCTTAATTTAGATATTAATGAAAAATAGATAAGTATTGCTCATTATTTAAGATTAAATCCCAGACTATAGGGTATGTACTAAATAGATTCTCATCCTATTATTTTAGTGGTCGAAATCTCCAACATTTATTTTGTAGCATCCCAGTGGCCATTAAATATTTTACCTTTATTTTTAGAGAAAAAATTGGCACTAAAACGAGACTATTGATTGGAAATAGAATAATGATTTCTATTACATCGTGTTTAAATAGCATTAAAGTATAAATTTACTTTAAAAAAATTACATGTTAAACTTATCGTATATATATTACATTTTCATGTAATAAACCGATGATAGTGATACACAACATTTTATTTGGAAATATGAATGAATCATGATAAAAACCTCGTAGTTGGTCAAAGCGGAAAATAAATTTGAATTAATTAATCCAAAAAAAAAAAAAAAAACTCACTTGCTTATCAACCAAAGTAGAATAACAATTGTTGCCAATATATTTAATAATAACAGTTGAACATGTACTATATCAATTTATGTTACGAAAGTGAAAGCGAATGTTTCCAAATTATTAAGTTGGGACACAATTGGAACATTCTGAATAGCTTGGAGACTCATTTGTAATTTTTTCCACCAATATTCAAACACAATGAAATAGTAAAGGACAAAGTAGTATTAGAAAGGGTCACACCTAATTTCCTTTCCCTTCCCGTCCCTCCACCTTGTATATTTTCTTGACGTTTCTGTGACTCGTTTTTAATTCTTCATCATAAGATTTTACAAAATAAAAACAAAATACGATTTCATCTCATCTTATGATTATGACAAAACATAGTTCATCATGTATCGACCTAATTTCTTATCAATCCGTGTTGAAAATTACACATTGGCATATGGCGATTCCAAATGCAAATAAATAGACAAATAAATTGAAAGGCTGAAAAGAGAAGATGTGAACGCACTTATTTGAGGCAGTAGGTTAACTTGTTAGGCAGTCAACGCCCTCGTTATTACGCACCGCAACAATTAGAGGAGTATTTACCTGCACTCATTAATATCGTCCAGTTTTCCCTCCCCTTTTTTGGTTCCCAATTCTCAATTATAAAGTCTTGTTTTCAAATGTTTAATTTACAAAGATACCATTATTTATTATATGCTCCTCCTATCCCCATAAAGATAATTCAGTATATTCTCTCCGTCTCAAATATATAGAGCTTGTTTGATTCTCATTATTTATCTAAATGTGGGGAAATTATAATTAGGAGAGAGGTAGAATGTGTATTGAAAATATAAAAATGTGTAAAATATGTAATTGTAATTGAATAATTGTCAAATCAAATGTCAAATAAGTGGTACGTAAAATTATAGTAATAAATAATGAGAATCAAACAAGCTCATGATCTACTTTGTTTTTGGACAAAAATTAAGAAATGTGTTGAAAAGACATATTTTATAGTCCGTATTCCTACTTTGTCCTTATTTATTAATTACTAGAATTCAAAATTAATAGTTATAATTAAAATATTAAATATGGATAGATTTGTAAAGTAAATACAAATTAGATTTTTAATATAGAAATAAGATTATATATTTAAGTCGTCTCAAAAAGGAAAATGAGACCAAATAATCAGGATGGATCATCTATTTTTATTCGTCTCTGAAAAGATAATCTACTTACCATGTGCATGCCTTTAATTTTGCATTTACGTATATGCTTCTAATTAATGTGTGTGACTCAGATATATTCTATAGCGTCCATTGGACACTATTGTATGGAGTTCAATGTATTATGTGGCAAGTGTCCATTGGATAAATTGAAAGATGATGACTCCATTTCCTCCCAATATGTCTAATAAAAACTTGTTACATAATACATTGGACTCAGTAAATAATGTCTAATGGACACTATAGAAAAACTAGTGTTACTCAACATCAACTACTTATAAATTGGAAGTATTCTAAAAAAACTAATGAGATATATAAGGGTATATGTGGAAACATATATGTAAAATTTAATTTTTTTTTAATTTGTGTGAAAATAATATTGGATTATTGGGACGGTTTGTGAAGATACCCTTATTTAAGGGCAAATTAAGAATACAACTCACAAAATTTGCTTTTCCAATAATATTTCTTTTTTTTTGGGATGATATATTATGAAGGGATTGTAGGAGAAGTTGAGAGGGGAATACAACCATTGACTAAGGGTTTGAAAAGTCAATTAAAATTAAGATGTTATTAGAATACACGGTCTTGACTTTCCAACAATCTTCTTATCCTCACAAAAAATGTAAAATTGACCAAATAATAATTAGAATGGATGGAATATTAAAACTTGGCGGCAGAGGATGGTGATCCAAGTCTTTGATTTTTTATTAGAGAAGACTAAGAAATTTTCGAGGTTATTGTTCCCGTTCTTTTTTATTGTATTCAACATATGGACTAGCTCTTGCATTCACATGTACTTTTTCTGTTCCTAGATGTCCCCAAATTATTTGTCCATGTGAGTCAAGTTTTTTTGAGTCCTACATTCACATGTACTTTTTCTGTTTCTAGATGTCCCCAAATTTCCTCAGAAGAAAGACAAGCATTGTTCCCTTTTTTTGAGTATTTGTCATAATCACTTCTAAGTTTAAATGAGTTTAGGGTTTTTAAATTCTTGATGAATTATATAGCCTCCATTTGGAGATTTTTATTATTCTAAAGAATATTGCTATTGTAATAGTTCTTGAAAATGTATTGAAACTTTTTACTTGTGCATGCATCAATTAAAAGTTTTCTTAAGTACTAGTATTTATACTTGACTCAATATGGTTTATTAAGAATACAAATTTCATTGAATAACGTTAAGGAGAAGATAACCATCCACAAATTTGTCTATATATTTCTCAGGGGCTTAGGGGCCCTAGATAAAAAAAAGGAACAAAATTGCTACATTTATTAAAGGTTAGGGACGTTTCATGAAATTTACCCATATTGTTTTTTATCATCTTTTTTAAGCAACAAGAATATATGGTATTATGACTATAAAAGATCATTTTTATATATGCTTTCTTGGAGAAACCATGAAGTATGATTTTGCCCATGTGCTGGTTGCAACTATTAAGAAATTAGGGTTTGAAGTTCTTCAAATTCAACATCCAGAGTTGAAATTTTCAGTCACCTTCAACATTCACCATTTATTGTTGTTAGAGGATGTATGATTTTGATTTTCCTTTTTTTTTTTTGTCAAAATTTATTTTGTGATAATGCATTTTTTTTTCTTTTTCTTTTTTTTTTTTTAAGAAGTCGAGGTTAAAAAAGTAATGAAAAATTTTTTATGGCATCACGCGTTTGCCCACTTTCTACATGAACAAAGAAAAAAATTAACTACCCCCCCCCCCCCCAAAAAAAGAAGTAATTGACCGCTCTTTTAGTGGGTGTCACTTGTCACATTAATGAATGACACTATAAGGTGTCATAATAGGACTCGAAAAAGTACTATGGAAAAACATGCAAATGAACTTTTTTAAGGGAAAGTTTTCTAGTACCGAACACTCAATACTCATAATAACAAATAAAAAATTCACGTGTTCAAGGGCTCAAATTAAACAATAAATTAGAGCTTCTGAATTCTTGTGTTAATCATTTTTTATTTATCCATAGAGGATTGAGTAATTTTGAAGTATCAAAAGTTTTTCAATTTTAAGAATGTATCGAGAATGAATATTAAAAAGAATTGATTCTCTATAAATTAATTCCATACGAGTCATTCATTTTGATTCTCCTCTCACCGTTGTCCCTGATTTTTGTGATTTTTCAAGATCAGTATGTGTTTACATATTTGGATGAGCAGCCACGTTGAACACCATTGTTAAGATCTGGCCAATTATTATTGTGATTACTATTTTAAACAATTCATAACATTTGGGGTCCATTTCGAAACTATTGGTAGTTGTTGTAAAACAAGTTTCGAAATGGTCGAACTGTACCTTGTGATGTTTTTCTTTGATGAGATGAGACGAATGCTTTTAGCCTGGAGGCGTAAGCCTCTCAACAAAACTAAAAAGACAAGTTGAGAACGTTGTAAAATAATGTTAAATAAATTATTTTAAGTTTAACAAATTAAATTGATCAAAAGTCCAGTACACACATCATCACACATTGCTATCGTAAATGAATCGTGTAGTTTACAATTAGTAATTGGCTATGATGATGAGTGCACGAGTTAAATACACATTTAGTAACTCAGTTTAGCTTTTTGTTTTTAAATTATCACTGATATTTAACTTGTTACTTGTTATTTACTGAACTTATAAATATATTACTTATCAATCACTGAACTTAGAAACGTGTTTCTCATTCATCACTAAAGCGGATTTTGTTAGTTACATTTAACGGAGGAAATGACATGGTTTAACGGCAAAGTAACGTGGCTTAACTACTCCGCCCGGTGGCAAATGAAATATTTCTATGGTCATTGAACTATTCACAAGATGTTACTTACTAGTTAGTCTCCATCATTAAACTTCAACGTGTTACTGGTTGGTCACTAAACTTGTCTTTAGGTTACTAAATCATCATTGAACTTTGACGTGTTACTCGTTAGTAACTAAATTTATGAAATGATATCAATGACGTGTCGTTTGTTTCCCAAAATAATATTTATATATTTTTTTCTTTTTTACAATATTACTATCTGTTTTTCATATTAACCACAACTCACAACGTTTCGAGTACTATTTTGAGATAAATTTTGTAATGTTCTATATTGGGCTAATTAATAAATTCCTACAATTCTTTATACGACAATTCACAAAAACTCCTAAAAAGAGAATACATTCATAATTTATTACTTGAGGAGCATAACTGAGCATAGAAAATTACAATCTATTTCAAAATGATACTCGAGACGTTGTGAGATATGGTTAATATGAAAAATAAACAGTAATATTGTAAAAAGGAAAAAAATATTAATATCTGTTTGGGAAACAAACGATACATTGTACATTGATATGAATTTGTAATCCAGTTACTAACGGGTAATACGTTAAATTTCAATGATGGTTTAGTAATTTAAAGACAAGTTTATTGACTAATCAGTAATACGTTAAAGTTTAATGATGGATTAATAATTTAAAGGTAAGTTTAGTGACCAACTAGTAATACTTTGAACAATTCAATGACTATAGAAGTATTTCATTTGTCACGTGGCAGAGTTGTTAAGCCACGCCACTTTGCCGTTAAGTCACAGCATCTCCACCGTTAAATGTAACTAACGGAATCTGTCTTAATGATGGATGATAAACACTTTTTTAAGTTCATTGGTGGATGTGTAACATATTTATAACTTCAGTAAGTAATGAGTAATAAATTAAAGTTCTGTGATGATTTAGAAATAAAATGGTAAATTGAGTGACAAAGTGTACATTTAACCCATGAGTGCACTAAACGTTGTAGAAGGCATTAGGAACCCATTTATTAAGACTCAAAATAATTACAAGGATTTTGCATTGGATTGACCATTCCTTTTACTAGATAGTATCCTTACCATGAGTATCATTAATCCAATGCAAAGGAGTAAAAAATAGCAAACAAAAAGATCAATTTTGTTAGACAACAAAAAGTCCACAATGATTTACTCCTTCTGCATGATTGGAGAACAGAGCAGCAGCGTTCCGAATCGGCCACTAAGGGAGATGCTATAGTCCACCGATGGAGTAAACCTCCCATGGGTTGGAGGAAGCTCAATATTAATGCGGCTCTTTTCGAAGATGGTGGGTGTGTGGGTATTGGTCTGATTCTTTGAGATGAAATGGGGATTTCATGCAGTGCCGTTTGCAACACTTTGATGCTCGTTTTAAGGTTAGGGTGGCTGAAGGAATGGGATTACGGGAGGGATTGGCTTGGCTTGACTGCTATATTTGGGTCTTTCGAACGTAATCATTGAGTTGGATTCCAAGGTAGTGGTAGAGGCTTTAGAGAAGGAGGACTTTTCAGAATTCGGACTCATTATTCAAGATTGCAAGGATCTGCTCAAAGAAACGTCCGGCTTCAAGGTGCAACATGTTGGTCGAAGGGGAAATGGAGCGGCTCGTACTTTAGCTCATATGGCCCCAGACTTTTGTACTTCATGTGTTTTGAACATTTCCCCTCCCTGGTTGTTCTCTGTTCTTGACAATGATTGTCCAGAGAATTAAACTTTTTTCTTCAAAAAAAAAAAAAAGGGAAAAACAAAAGAAAAAAAGTCCATGATGATTCTTGACCATATCAAAATAACAGTAATAGAAAGAATTAAATGAAAATAAATGAAGAAAACAATCAATGTTCTCGCAATGAGTGTATAGTGTTTAAAAATGTAAACACAAACAAAACATAAATTATCAAATGTAAGAAATTAGAGGATTGATATGGGCTCTCTTCGTCCAAATTCATCAGCTTAAAAAATAAAATAATAATAAAACTTCAACAAAAAATTAGAGGCTTATGCCTCCTAAGTATTGAAGCGATACTTTCAGAGGTGTATGCCTCAATTTCGGACGCGGAAGCCTCAACGGAAATTGCTTCAAACTGGGACATGAGGCACAAGCAAGGCCACTAAGGCAGGCCCAAGCCTTTTTTAAAATAACTTTCAGAACTATTTAGTATTACGAGTTATAAGTACGTGTGTTGTACGTCTTATATAGAAGATGATGTAAATGTTTGTGTATTTAAAGTCGTATTTAGTAATAATATTATAATGAATTTTGTTGAGAACAATGATAAAAAATGTTCAAAAAAAAAAATGATACTGAGTTATCGGAGACCAACATTTCTTATAATAGTATACTGATAAATCTAACATTAAATCCCCTATGGTTTTAAATTCTACCTATTTGAGACGCATGTACATTTCATATTAATTTGGATGGTAACATTTATAACAAATAAAAAGGATTTACAAGATATTATGACTTTCAAAGTTAGAATCATTTTATAGATTAAAATCATTTTATTCCTTAAAAAAATCATTTTAACAAAATATTAAATCCACTCGTGCGAGTTTAATAAAATAAAATACTTGGAGGTATATTAAAAAAAAAAAATACTTGCAACTGCTTTTTTTTTTTTTTTGGGTCGCTAAAAACACTTATAGAAGTTGGAAGGTGAAAATTCCATATTCATGAATTGATTAAAGTTATTAATTAATAATAATGATAATGAAATAAAAGTAATTAAATAATAAATAGGGGTATTAATGGAAATTACAAAAATAAGTGAGGGCAAAATGGAAAATCAAAAATTTCTCACTCATTCCCTTTTTTATATATTGTAGATAAGTAGACTATATGTTGATGCCTACAACCCCACTAATATCAAGCAACTATTGGGTTAATCATAAGAAATTTTCTAAGGAAAGTGGTACTCTCCCTTACCACTACACTTGCCCCCCTGATTGGGGGGAATCAGGCGGGCCACGTATGCCCCCTCTGATTTCCCGCAATCAAGGGTGGCACATAGGGATAGAAGCCCTCTTAATCACAAACACAGTGACATAATAGAGATTTTTTCACCTATATGTACAATTGACTAATTGTCTTTCTTCATCTTTGAAAATCCAAAATTTCAGCACAAATTATAATTCTACCTTACAATTTTACGCCCGATGCCTAACATTTTCCTCCTTACGTTTTAAGGTCATGTCCGGGAAAATTATGCACCCCCACCAGAAGGGTAGTTTTCACTTTAAGTCCCTAATCTTTCAATTTTGTATCAATTTTGTCCTCATTTTTTAGCCTATTAAGTCCCCAACCTTTTGTTAATTATCACATTATGTTCTCAACGTCATTTTTCGTCCCCAACATTTCAATTTTCACTATTGACCCCTATAAAAATGACTATTATACCCTTGATTCTTTTTTTCCACTATACTTCCCCAACATTTCAATTGTTATACAATTTTATCCTCATTATTTTTGTAACATGCTGTGTAATTTCTCTACTTTAATAGTGGCATATTTGGAATAATAACTGGTTTTGACATTCAACTATAAGTAATCGGTAAGTAAATCTTCTAATTGGATGACTAGTCGAAAATACAGGGACTTGATTATAGAGTACAATAGGTAAAGGGTTTTGTCAAGAAATAAAGGGAAAAATCTAAGACACTTGTATCCAATAGGTATTTCCCACATGAATTGAATATTTAACCCACACTTGACATCTTGATTTACTAAGAAGAATTCTTATACTTCCAATTCTACTCATTGTTATAGGACAAGTGTGAGCCTTTTCATTGGTGGAACTCACAAATATTTAGAAGACAAGTAGGAAAATTCGTTCATAAATTGTGCATGATTTTGAACACTCCCAAAAGACATTCAAAAGTCCTCTTTTATCTCTTCAAACAAGGTATAGTTCATATACATATAGAACTCATATTCTAAGTGCTATTTTGATTGGATATACTAAGGGATTGAAGGTGTTTTGCCACTCACTAATATTCACTCAACTTTAAGGATATAAGAAACCAAGGTGAGTAATTCATTACTTTAGTTTACTTGCATGTATAAGTTTCAAATAAATTCCAAAGAAAAGTATGTCTTTTGGATATTGTTAAAATGTTTTATTGCATAAGAATTGCTAGAGTCCCTCTACCCATTTTGTATTGTTTGCTTTGATTTGATTCATGCTCATTGCTATAGATTAATGAAAGATTGGAAATCCAGTAAAAGCTAACCGGAAATTGTTATAAATTTGTTGTGTTGCCACTATCATATTGGTATTTGAAAGGTAATGATGCGTCATGGGTAGTAGGAATTTCTAGTATTTGGGCTCTATAATACGTTCAAAAGGTTTGTGCATCTTAATGTTCTTAAGATTGTAACATGAAATGATTTTTTTAACCCTTTGGTAAACCAAAATAATGTATTACTCACGGGGTATTTTATACTACTTTATATGAGATTAACCTTTTATAGATGATCCACCGAAGGATCCTTGAAAGGAATTATGAGGAGTGGAGGTTGTCCCACGATGCAAGTCGAATCATGCATGTAATCGAAACTGACATTTAGGCTTACTACGAGGAAGAGCCAATATTTGTAATGTATTTGGGAACCTCGTACGAGTTTGATATATTGTGTGCCTACTCCCTCAATCTTTTGCACCATGATAAAATTATGAGGGATAGACCTATGTTTCTTATTTAATAGAATAAGAGTTAATAATAGAAGTAAGCCACGTATATGTATGGAAACTTAGATAACTAAATAAAACTTGACTTGTATGGTAATAATATAAAGAAATCTTTTGCAACAAGATCGGGAGTCCCATTTTCACATGTGAAGACCTCCCAAGCTTGTGTTCGGTTATATAATAATATATAAAGTGACTTTTATTTAGCGTATATCTTGTTCTTTTATATAAACTAAACATAAGAAATGATTCTCATGATATAGAATTAATTAATCTTAAGAATGTAAACAAATTTTCTTCAACACTGTCTCGTTATAAAAACTACAACTTTAAATGAGTTGAAAATAACAACAACACCACCTCATCTAATGAACAAAAGAAGTTTGATTGACATGTCTCATCCCTCGATTTTGACAAGAGTTGTAATTTATATTTAAAGCGCTTCCGGCATATGGATTAAATAACAATAACCCATGGATTTATTGAGGGGTATCACAAGAGTGGTATCAGAGCATCGTTCCAGGGGGCGATTACATGTATACTTTGCTCGGACGAGACTTCCTCTGGTCGGCTTACAAGTAAGTAACCATTAAGCAAGAATTATAAGTAGTATATGCATCTTTATATAAGCCTCCTAAAGCAAAGTTTATACTTGTTGATCACATGAAAAATAAGAGTTAATGGCTTTATGGTATTCTAGCTATTGGTTAGATTTTCTTTGGTGTGAAAGTGAAAGTGCTAAGTTGGGGAAATAAATTCAGTAAATGATCTTACAAAGTATTAGAGTAAGGCATTCAGGAAATGGAAACAAAATGTTAAAATGAATTATGAAAAGTTTGTCAAAAGGTAAGATGAATGATGATCTTTAGTTTGGTTTCAAGTATTAGAGCAACCTAAAATGATTCTAAATGAACTCTATCTATATTAGAGTATGCTTTGGAATCAAAATAAACACGAGAAAGCAAGAAAAATGGGACGACAACTTGAAGGGAGCAGCTGCCATTCGGATGCATGCACCCTGTACCCGCACGGCCCTCTCCCTGATCTGGGCGCTGGTACCTGCGGGAGGCCGCGGCACAACCCGTGGGCAACAGAAAAAATAGCCCAGCAACCATGCGGCCGCATGGAACCCAAACCCTCTTTTCAAAAATTGCACCGAGGTCTTGAATTTTTTGTTTTTGTGTAAATCAGTCCAAACATTTAATTTATGACTTTTAAGCCCTAAAGTCGGCTTTTTTTCGTCAAGGTTGGTCTATACTTTATTAGAAAAACTTCTTTTGAATATTTTATCATTTAGTTTTGTTTGGTATATTTTCTTATACTAATATTTTAGTTATTAGTATGTAATAGGACCTACTAATATGTATAACAAACTTTGGTTTGCATGTTCAATTTTTATGTGACAAATGAAATTTCTTATTTTGTTGGTAAAGATATTAAAAGCATAATTTTGAAGAAATATATATATATATATATATATGTATGTATATAGATCTAATAGTGTGATTTTGTTAAACCTTAAATATAGTTATCTATTATTTAATTTGAAAGAGCCACGGTTAGCCATTTTATATGAAAACTAAGTTTTAATATCTCAAAATTGATTTATAAATTGAGTTGTTAAGTTGAAAAAAAAAAGAGAGAGAATTTTTTTTTTAGCTTTTGATTGCATAATAAAGTCCACACATACATGACTTAAGTCATGATTTTATATATTTTGTTATTAATTGATTAAATTTCTCATTTTTGATGAATTTGGGAAATTAATTGGTGAATAGCCTACTTTATGAAGTATTATATATTTGCAAATGACCAATATAGCCGACTAAGGGGCAAATTGCTAAAGAGTCTATAGTGCTAGATTTTAACCCAATTTTCTAAATTCGTGATCAGACAGAAAAACATGTCTCAGGAAGAAAGTGCCAACTAGACTGTAGAACGATTGACTCAACTTGTAAACCAACAAGCCCGTCAAATTGACCAATTACACCAACAAACATATAACGGGGAGTCCTCACAAAACGAGGATGATAAAGATGGTGCAACAGAACGATTTTTTCGCCTCAAGCCCCCAATTTTTGAATAAGTAAAAGATCCGACAGAAGCAGAAAATGGGATACGGACGGTTGAAAGGGAACACCTATACTCATGTCCCCGATCCTGAAAAAGTAAACTGCGCTATTTTTATGTTAAGAGGCAGCGCTGGATACTGGTGGGACACTTTAGTAGGTATGGATAAAAGCGAAGGAATAACTTGGGAGGAGTTTCGCGAGAAATTCCGTACCAAATACTTCTCTACTACTGCTAGAAATCAAAAATTGAATGAGTTCATCCATCTTAAGCAAAACCAAATGACGGTGTCAGAATATACTCAGAAATTTAAGGAATTATCCCAATTTGCCACTCATATATTGGGCACAACGGAACTAAAGGTGAACCGATTTATTTAAGGGTTGAAACCCGAGTTGGCTAGAGATGTAATAATGTCAGGAATTCAATGATTGAGTTTTACTATTGTTATGGACTGAGCACTACTTGCAGAACATATGGAGTCAAAAATTTTTCAGGCAAAGGAAAATCGGGTCTGTTATTCACAAGGCTCAAGTAGTAATCAAAAATGAAGTTTTTCGGGGAAGAATGGAAACAGAGGAAATAAAAGGCCCTACAGAAATACAAAGGGCCAAATCAACAATAAGAAACCAAAGACACAAGGAGAGCCAATGAGTAACCATTTACCACGGTGCCCGACCTGTAACAAAATACATCCTGGCCCTTGTCGAAAAGAATTGGGTCTCTACTATGGGTGCGGCAAGGAGGGGTATATGGTTAAAGATTGCCCGACGAATCCAAAGCCCAGCAATCCTACAGGAAGGGCTTTTGCCATGGTCCAGCCGGATGCCACTACTAGCAATGATATCATTACAGGTACAATCCATATTTATGGTAGACCTGTATTTGCTCTATTTGACTCCGGCGCTACATATTCATTCATTTCTTACAATGTTGCTCAAGATGCAAATTTTGCAATAGTTCCAATGCCATTAGAAATGAATGTTAAACTACCCTCCGGAGTAACTTATGTGGTAAAGGATTGGATACCTAACGCAAAAATTCAAATAAGAGATGACATATATCCGGCAAATGTAATTCTCTTTGACCTCATAGATTTCGATATAATCTTGGAGATAGATTGGTTATCTAAACATGGGGTGACTATTGCTTGCCGAGCCCGAACCCTAAAATTTTCAGAAAAGAACCCCATATCATTTTCGAAGCCTCTAAAAAGTACTCGGACAATAATTTCAGCCTTCCAAGCCCACAAACTTCTAAAACAAGGACATTTGGGTTTTTGGGTTAGTTTACATCAGATTAAAGCTGAAAATCCTATCTCAATTCCGTTCTTACCCGTAGTTGAAGAATATCCAGATATATTTCCAGATGAATTATCTGGATTACCTCCAGATCGTGAAGTTGAATTCGGTATTGAAGTATATCTTGGTACTGGGCCAATTTTCAAAGCTCCGTATCGTATGTCACTAACTGAATTAAAGGAGCTTTGAACCCAATTAGATGAACTACTCAATAAAGACTTCATCCGACCAAGTACATTCCCTTGGGGTGCACCTGTTCTATTCGTAAAGAAAAAAGATGGATCTATGCGGATGTATATTGATTATCGGAGGTTAAATAAGGTTACGATAAAGAGTAAGTATCCTCTCCCACGTATTGATGATTTATTGGATCAACTTAAAGGGTCAACAATCTTTTCAAAAATCGATTTACGATCTGGGTACTATCAATTGAAAATAAAAGAGGAGGATATTCACAAGTCTGCCTTTAGCACAAGGTATGGATATTTTGAATTTTTGGTTATACCCTTTGGTTTAACAAATGCTCCTGCAGCTTTTATGGATCGTATGAATCGAGTATTCAAGGAATATTTGGATAAGTTTGTGATTGTGTTTATTGATGATATATTGATTTATTCAAAGTCTTGAGAAGAACACATCAAACACTTACATTTTGTTTTACAAACTTTGAGAGAAAAACAATTGTACGCGAAATTCTCAAAATGTGAATTTTGGACTGAAAAAATGATTTTCCTTGGTCATGTGGATCAAAAAAAGATTTTAATTGACCCAAGTAAGGAAAAGTTGTAATAAACTGGCCGCAACCTAGGACTCTTACAGAAGTACTAAGTTTCTTGGGATTGGCTGGATACTACAGGAGATTTGTCAAAGACTTTTCAAAAATTGCAGTTGCTCTTAGACAGTTAACCAAGAAAAATGTACAGTTTAGGTAGACTGAAGACTGTGAAAGAAGCTTCAAAGAGTTAAAGAAGCGGCTAACCACGGCTCTCATCCTTACCATTCCTGAGGAAAGTGGTAAGTTTAGTATTTACAGTGATGCATCCAAGTATGGACTCGGATGCGTGCTAATGCAAAATGACAAAGTCGTGGCCTATGCATCCAGACAACTGAAGCCTTATGAAAAGAACTACCCCACTCACGACTTAGAACTAGCCGCTATAGTGTTTGCCTTGAAGGTTTGGCAACATTATCTCTATGGAGCAAAGTGTGAAATTTATACGGATAATAAAAGTTTGAAGTATTTCTTTAACCAGAAAGAGCTAAACATGCGGCAACGAAGATGGCTTGAATTGGTAAAAGATTATGATTGAACAATCAATTACCACCCAGGAAAAGCAAATGTGGTAGCCAATACTTTAAGTCGGAAAGCTATCACAAATGAAAAGAAACGCAAGGAGTTGTAGCGGGAAATTGAAAAATTCGAGTAAGAAATTTTGCCAAATAGGGGTGCAAAGCTACGAGCTATGACTGTAAAACCAACATTAATAGAGCATATTAAAGAAGGGCAAGAGACTGACTCATTTGTTGAGAAGAGACGGGACAATCTGAAGAATGGAAAAGAATCCCTTTATAATATATCAAGCCAAGGGCTATTGAGATACAAAAATAGAGTGTATGTACCAGAAACAGGAAAAATACGGGAATGTATTTTAGAAGAGGCGCATAGCACACCATACACTCTACATCCGGGTTCCACAAAAATGTATCTTGATATAAAGAAGTTATATTGGTGGCCTGACATGAAGCGACATATTGCGGAGTTTGTCACTAAATGCCTCAAATGTCAACAAGTCAAAGCAGAACATCAACAACCAGCAAGGATATTACAACCATTAGAGATTCCCGAGTGGAAATGGGAGAAAATAACAATCGACTTTGTTAGTGGATTACCAAAGTCATCAAAAGATATGATGCTATATGGGTAATCGTTGACCGTCTAACAAAGTCAGCACACTTCATACCCATTAAAATGACATTTAAAATGGAGCAACTGGCCGAGTTGTATATCTGGGAAATTGTAAGATTACATGGTATTCCAGTTTCCATTACTTCAGATCGAGACCCGCGATTTCTATTGCGATTTTGGAAAGAAGTTCATCAAACTTTGGGGACACGATTAGATTTTAGTACGGCTTCCCATTCTCAAATTGATGGTCAATCCGAACGAACCATCCAAACCCTTGAAAATATGCTCCGAGCATGTGCTTTGGAATTTCCATATTGGCGGAGTTTTCATACAACAATAGCTACCATTTCTCAATTCAAATGGCACCGTACGAAGTATTATATGGAAGAAAATACAGATCGCCATTATACTGGAATGAAGTAGGAGAAAGAAAAATAATCAATTCAGAGTTGATGGAAGGAATGATCAAAGTGGTTGGTATGATAAAAGAAAAGTCGAAAGCCGCACAAGATTGTCAAAAAAGTTATGCGGATCAAAGGCGACGACCATTAGAATTCGAAATTGGAGATCAAGTATTTGTCAAAATATCTCCAATAAAACGGCTCTTCCATTTTGAGAAAAGAGGCAAATTGTCCCCTCGGTACATTGGGCCATTAGAAATAACAAGAAGAATTGGAGAAGTGGCCTATGAATTGAAATTGCCCGAAAAAATGAGTCAGATTCATCCGGTATTCCATATCTCAACCTTAAGAAAATATTTACCGGATCCTTCTCATGTACTTTCAGGAACTCCTTCTGACATACAACCTGACTTAACCTTGGAAGAACGACATGTGAAAATCTTAATGCGGGATGCAAAAAGATTGGATAATAAAGAAGTATCCCTTGTCCGCGTATTATGGAAAGGTGAAGTCTTAGAAAAGGAAACATGGGAGCCAGATGATGACATGAGAAAGCAATATCCCGAATTATTTACAGGTAATTCTAAATTTTGAGGACGAAATTCTTTTAAGGGGGTAGATTGTAACATGCCGTGTAATTTCTCTACTTTAATAGTGGCATCTTCGGAATAATAATTGGTTTTAACATTCAACTATAAATAATCAGTAAGTAAATCTTCTAATTGGATGACTAGTCAAAAATACAGGGACTTGATTATAGAGTACAATAGGTAAAGGGGTTTATCAAGAAATAAAGGGAAAAATCTAAGACACTTGTATCTAATGGGCATTTCCTACATGAATTGATTCTTTAACCCACACTTGGCATCTTGATGTACTAAGAAGAATTCTTATACTTCCAACTCTACTCATTCTTATTGGACAAATGAAAGTCTTTTCATTGGTGGAACTCAAAAATATTCAGAAAACAAGCAGGGAAATTCGTCCATAAATTGTGCATGGTCTTGAACACTCCCAAAAGGCCTTCAAAAGTCCTCTTTTATCTCTTCAAACAAGGCATAGTTCATATACATATAGAACTCACGTTCTAAGGGCTATTTTGCTTGGATATACTAAGGGATTGAAGGTGTTTTGCCACTCACTAACATTCACTCAACTTTAAGGATATAAGAAACCAAAGTGAGTAATTCATTACTTTGGTTTACTTACATGCATAAGTTTCAAATAAATTCCAAACAAAGGTATGTGTTTTAGATATTGTTAAAATGTTTTCTTGCATAAGAATTGCTAGAGTCCCTCTACCAATTTTGTATTATTTGCTTTGATTTGATTTATGTTCATTGCTATAGATTAATGAAATATTGGAAATCCGGTAAAAGCTAACCGGAAATTGTTATGAATCTATTGTGTTGCCACTATCATATTGGTATTTGAAAGGCAATGATGCGCCATGGGTAGTAGGAACTTCTAGTATTTGGGCCCTATAATGCATTCAAAAGTTTTGTGCATCTTAATGTTCTTAAGATTGTAACATGAAATGATTTTTTTAACCCTTTGGTAAACTAAAATAATGTATTACTCACGGGGTATTTTATACTCATTTTGTATGTGATTAACCTTTTATAGATGATCCACCGAAGGATCCTTGAAAGGAAGGCCGAGGAGTGGAGGTTGTCCCACGATGCAAGTCGAATCATGCATATAATCGAAACTGACATTTGGGCTTACTACGAGGAATAGCCAATGTTTGTAATGTATTTGGGAACCTCGTACGAGTTTGATATATTGTGTGTCTACTCCCTCAATCTTTTGTACTATGATAAGATTATGAGGGATAAGCCTATGTTTCTTGTTTACTAGAATAAGAGTTAATAATAGGAGTAAGCCAAGTATATGTATGGAAACTTAGAAAACTAAATAAAACTTGACTTGTATGGTAACAATATAAAGAAAGCTTTTGCAACAAGATCGGGAGTCCCATTTTCAAATGTAAAGGCCTCCCAAGCTTGTGTTCGGTTATATAATATATAAAGTGACTTTTATTTAGCATATATCTTATTCTTTCATATAAACTAAACTTAAGGAATGATTCCCATGATATAGAATTAATTGATCTTAAGAATGTAAATAAATTTTCTTCAACACTGTTTCGTTATAAATATTATAACTTTAAATGAGTTTAATGACAACAACACCACCTCAATAATGAACAAAAGAAATTTGATTGACAAGTCTCGCTCCTCGATTTTGACAAGAGTTGTAATTTATATTTAAACCGCTTCCGACATATGGATTAAATAACAATAACCCATGGATTTATTGAGGGGTATGACAATTTTTGGGCACATAGAACTTTTAACATTTCATTTATTGTCGTGTCATTTCCTTAATAACACTTTTCGTCTTCACTCTTTCAATTACTAATTTTAGTTCCTATTAAAATTACTATTATACCTTTCATTATTTAAATAAAAATAAAAAGATAAAGAATAATATAAAATAAAAATTCTGCACATCTTAGCCTGCAGTGGTCTATAAAAAAATTTGATCTACACCAAACTTGATGGATACCTAATTCACGTAAAAAAAAGTTTCCAATCCGAGAGTCGGTGTAACAGATCGGGTTTTTGATTCATCACATATCACTTAGAGGATATGGATCAGGGTGAATAAAAAAATTATTTTCTATTTACAAAAATGAAATTGAACCTTAATGTGTTAATTCTAATTTTTTGTGAATCCACAATTGGCGGATCAAATCGGATTGAGACGGATAACAAATAGGGAGCAAATTAGGGTAAAAATTACAAAAAGAGATAAGAAATGAAATTAGAGTAAATTATTATGGCTATTTTTTTGTAAATCAAAAATCAATTTTTTGGGACGGATCTACCAATCTGCATCCGCCATGTGATTTGTAGTAGATCAAGAAATGATATTTGATTCGTCAAGCTGATACTTAGATTAACAATTTTTTCGACACGAATTTAATATCTATCAAGGCCTTTATAGATCTTTTTTTTAATAATTATTTCTAACGGTTATTATTGGGTTATGTAAGAGTGATGTGGAGTAGGTGGACTTCTTATTTTGTATTATTTTTTATTTAAATAATTAATAGTATTAACAGTAAAATTTAAAATCTTAGATATAAAAAATGTTAATAAGGATATAATATGAAAAAAAATAAAATGTTAGAGTTCCTATACACCCAAAAAAATGAGTACAAAACTCTATAAAAATTAAAAAGTTGGAGACCTATAGTGGAAATAAAGAATTAAGAGTATAATAGTCATTTTGATAGGGGTTAATAATGAAAAATGAAATGTCGGGGACGAAAAGTAATTAATGAAATGCTGTGGACTTAATTGGCCTAAAAAAAGAATAGAGACTAAATTAATACAAAATTAAAAAAGTTAGGACCTAGAGTGAAAATTACCCAAAAAATGATTCAGGAAAAACTAGAAAGGCTGCAATGAAGCGCGCTTGAAACGGATAACTGTTCGAGTGCTCGAATTAACGGCCTGTCATGGCTACTTCTCTCACTCTAAACCTTGCCACTAAAAGCACCATTTCTCCCTTCCCCAGCGCCAAATTCACAACACGCAGAAATCTTAGCACCAAAATTCGTTGCATAGGATGGGTCTCTCCTCTCTCTTAGAACCACACACTGGGCGTTTGATTTTGATTTATAGCGTCATGTTTGACGTGTTGATTTTTTTTTTTTTTTGTTAATGAAGGACCCAGAAGGAATACTGAGAGCGCCCGAGACAGGGCATATAGCAAGGTTGGAGTTCAGGAGGCGCCTTGAGAAGGATGCTGAGGCAAGGGAGACCTTCGAACGCCATGTCCGAGAAGAAAAAGATCGCCGCAGAGCTCTTCGGGAGGTGGGC
Organism: Nyctanthes arbor-tristis; assembly: GCA_963692815.1. NCBI lineage: Eukaryota > Viridiplantae > Streptophyta > Magnoliopsida > Lamiales > Oleaceae > Nyctanthes > Nyctanthes arbor-tristis. The sequence goes on from CAVNYN010230691.1 coordinate 43,677, forward strand.
AAACTCAATTTACTTCGTTTATGGTCGGTCATCGATAAACTGTAGAGTATTCGATATCTATGTGTGTGTGTGTGTTCTTTTTAATCGATGGAGATCAGGAATTAATTAATCTTTCCTGTCGAATAAGCAATTAGTAACTCTTTCCTCTTTGTTTGCGCTATGTTATGGTTTGGGAACAAAAAGAAAGAAAGAAAACGATTAATTGACAAGTAAACTGGGTTCCTTTTTTAAGTTTAAACATTTGTATGACATTGTTATGTAATGTTTCTTTTTTATGTTGGCATTAGTCTCGGGTGATACCTGATACTGTGGTTGAGCTGGTGGAGTATTTTCTAGATACTGAAGCTCAGGAGATTGAGTTCGAGATTGCGAGATTGAGGCCTCGGTTAGTTCTTTTCCCCCACACCATTACTATTATGTGCTTACTGGCTCTTTGGTGGCTTATTTCTATTTAGATTTAGCTCTGATGAGGTTTGCGACAAGTATCGGTATGATTTCCAGCGAGAATGACCAACACATCTAGTTAAAAAAACGATTTTTAGTTTTGGCCTATATATTCATGAACATGTCATCACAATAATATATGACGCTGTGGACATTTTAGAATAGTTAGACATTATAAGGCACTGAGCTTATTACATTTATAAGAAAAAGGAACAGTTCTGCTCAGAAATAAAAGACTGGCACATCCAATCACTATGTGATTGTGGTATAATGACTTGTTCGCATTTCAAGTCATTAGCAAATGATCAGATACTTAGCAAGCTGAAATTCTCTTGTCGAATAAATTTTAGTTGCTGTATAGTGCCTTATTAGAAAATCGTGCCCCCAAATATTAGATGCTTGGCAAGCGCAAATTCTTTTGGGAACATAATGGTGGTGTGCTGACTTAGGCTGTAGTTAGTGATGATCAGTTTGTGGTGTAGTCTATACAACTTGGTTTAAAGTTGGAATGGCGTGGAACAGAGGGATGTTACCATATAGACAAAGTTTGGTGGTATGCTTATTCAATCTGACGAAATGTCAGAAACAAGTACTGAAGTACACACAAAAAAGAAGCATGTTTAAGATGAAAAAAGATTTAGCAAATTGAGGACTTAACCTCCAATTGCATATAATACTTCCAAGTTCCAAGAAACTTGATCCTTTGGTAAATCTAAATGGCACTACTTTTCTAAAACTCATCTTGCGTCTCTTCCTCAAGCTTAAAGTGGCTAGATATGTCTAGGATAACAATATCGGGTTTGGCAATTGAGTGATGAACCAATTCTCAATAGAGCACAAAAAACACTTGCAAGCTATATATATTAACGATAAGCCTAGGGTATGCTTTCTCTGAGCTTCTTGTCACAAGATAGAGACTTATTCACTTCATTTCTTATCCACTCTGCCTAATATGTATGGATCATCTCAACGAGCTGGTAAACATCTAAGGTTCTTTTATATTAAGAATTTTAAGAACGGAATGATCTCATTTTAAAGGTTTATAGAGGAGAGCTATGGACTATCAGCTGTTAATCATGATCTGAGAGCCATACTACTGTACCACTGTAATGCTTTGGCACATAGCCAGGAGCAAATATATAACATCATACATAAATTAATAGCAAAATATTACGCAGATTGAACGAGGAATTTTTTTCACACCTGCAACGTGAACTGGGAAAGCTGAGGTTTGCAGTGACAAACACTCAGGTTTGTCTTTAAAACGCATCTAGCTTGGTTTTCTGTAAGATGAATGAGCAGAAATATTATAAGCATGTGAAATTGGTTTCGTCTGCAGGAAATGGAAGACAGATTGATTGAACTGGAAGCTCTTCAAAAAGCGCTGCAGGAAGGAACAGGTTTTGTCGGACACCCTAACTTTTCTTTCCAAATTGTTTTCTTGTTATAATTTGTATAGGGGAAGACCTCAAGCCATCTGTCTTTGTACTCTGCAGAAGCCTATGACAAAATGCAAGCTGAACTCGTTAAAGCAAGGCAGAGTTTGACAAGGATTTTGACATCCAATAATGTCAAGACTACTGTATGGCTACTTTTATGACTCACAACCTTGTTGATTGCATTATGTTACCTTGTTTTCTTTTTTCTCATGGGAGTTGAATTGTATGTGATGCAGCTATTGGAGATGGTAGAGCAGAACGAATTGAACAGATCACTGTTGACACTTCTTGACGAAAACATTGCAAATGCATATCAGTCTAACCAGGTGAGAGATGTCAGAATATCATTACCCATCTTATGCAGATGACTTTCTTGTAGTTTCTGTTTTCCTCATAGATGGTATTAATTAGCTTTTATTATATAAAAAAAAAATTTCTCGAAAGGGATGAGATTTGGAAAGGGAGGTGCAATTAAGAAGGTATCTAGTGCTTTTTCGTAGGCAGAGGTCACCCAATTTCCCAAAAATATGGTTCAGGCGGAAGGGAAAATGGGATGCATTAATCAACTTTCCATTTTATCCTCATAGTAAATCTGTTCTACTTTAACTTAATTTGCATTAATCCTTTACACATAGTTATTTTTCCTCCTCCACTATTGGAAGGATTGAGATTTTGGGTGAGGAAAGATCCAGTGACCATCTTGACCTTTGCAATCTCTCACCGATTTCCATAACACAGGCACTAAATCTTTTCATTATTCATCAATATCCTTCATAGCTGGCTATTCCTCCATAATTTTGATAACAGGTAGCGCCCTACCCATCAGTTCATCATATCCAAACCAGACAAATTCTATTACGGCCTTTGAGCAGACAAGCTTTGTTTTGGCTTCCATCTTTCTAGTTATTATTTCAAAAAATGATCTGGCTAAGACCTATATGATAATGTTCCGTCAAAACAAATGTCCTCATAGATAAAGGTCCAGGAGGAATAGGCGAACACTTCTGAAAGTTAAGACTTCCTACATTTGTGAGTGGATATGTGCACACATGTCCAGCCATGCACCCACAAAAGTTTTTGATATTCTCTTATTTTTTTACTTAAGTGTTGTCTTGTCTTGCTTTACCTGAAAGGCTGAAAAGCTGTTCTACGGATTTTTTTTAAAAAAAAAAAAAAAATGATCCTTGGTGTAGTTTTTAGGCCTCCACATCATCTCCTTTTTTTATTTCTTTGTTTTTTTTTTTTTTTTTTTTGGGGGGGGGGGCCGTGTTTTGGGTTACCCCAACCATTTTATTAATATTTAAAAAAAAAAAAG